>ML876566.1:18345-36109 GCA_009831015.1 Picea engelmannii
CAGCGTGGTAGAGAACTTTATAACATTGCCATGAATGTGAATATGTATACAGGTTTGCAGAGATGCGGAAAGAGCTGCAGGCTGAGATGGATTAACTACTTACGACCTGGCCTTAAACACACTGCCATTTCACTTTTGGAAGAGCAATTGATCATACAGTTACAGTCCAGTCTTGGTAACAGGTTACCTTTTTCTTCTCTTTTCCCACACCCTTCTTTGTGTAGTTGTAATTGTTTACATGTGTTCTTGCTCTTCCATCCATTAACTTGATCGATGAATGGCATTGATGAGACAGGTGGTCTCAAATTGCTGCCCATTTGCCTGGACGTACGGACAACGAGATCAAGAATTATTGGAACTCTTGCATCAAGAAGAAGCTAAACTTGAAACGCAGGCTCTCATCCTCCCCCGACGCCAACGACAACAATAGCACAGAATTTAATATCCACTCACAATCCGACCATACCTGCAATACCAATTCAGTATCTGCCAATGCCGATGATGCTTATACGTTGGTTCAGTCTGCCAACCCGTTGGACCTCATGCCTGAATGGCACCTGCAGTCACTTAATAACACCTTTAATGTCGTGGCTATTACAGAAAACCAGAACTCTTGTGTTCAGGACGTATTGGATTTAAAGTATGAACCAGTACAGGAGCAAAATAACGTGCTTCAAATTGGTCCAAACGCTAATAACAACCAGCTAATTTCTTATTCTCAGCCTTCGATTACTTCTACTCACATCAATCAGAGCTTGCCTCAGGATTTTACATCTCCGAGTCTGAAAGCGCAAGATCATACTTATAGTATTGCAAAATCATCAAGATGGGATCAGTTAATAGACTTGTGGACTACATTGCGGCCTCATGAAGCGCCTGGCTCTGCCATTAACGCTCTTGGCTGTACAACCACCATCCCTGCTCTTGTTGTTGATATGGCCGACTCATTGAAAGGTAAAATTCGAAACGCTGGCCAGATCATGATTAATAAAAATGAGAATAAGATCATGATCGATTATTCATCCTTTAAAGCATCCTCTGGTATAACAGCATGGAGCGCTAGTCGTTCCCATTCAAATGCCACTGACTTTACTGATGTTTATACAGGAGCTTATGCAACTCGTATGGTGGAAGATTACCCAAGCCAGCTGCATGACAAGACTCCACACCAGCCATGCCCGCCACACAATTCCCGCTCCCAATTTAGTGCACCAGCAATTACATCGGCAGAGGTTGATCAGTACTTAAACATTCAGGCTCAGCGTCTGTTTGATTGCAAGGATCTTGTAAATTTGAGATATAATGAGGTAAATTTGGGCGCGAAATCATATATTGATATGCATAGGCAGAAGAGCTATCGGTTGCCGCAGATCGGAGGAATGCAGGATGTCTATCAACAGGATTGCTCAACAATTCCCAATGAAGAAGCCAAAGGAGGAGAAAGTGGAACGTTCGACTTGAAGCGGGAAGGTGAAGCAGGTCATGTTAACGTTTGGGCACAGGAAGAGCATATTTACAATATCCATACCGATACCACTGCTTCTTCTGATCTCCATCAATTCTCTTTTACCTAACGAATTAGGGAATGCAATGGCCGTGCGACATTCCCGTCTTTTATGATTTGAAATATGGGAATCTAATTTTTGTAGGGCGCCTACCCAATCATCTGTAAACGGTCGCTTTCACAAGTTTTCCACTTTCCTTAATATGTAGATCCCGTCAAACGTAACTATCACTTTCATCTGTAAACGGTCGCTTTCACAAGTTTTCCACTTTCCTTAATATGTAGATCCCGTCAAACGTAACGGTCACTTTCACAAGTTTTCGCTTTCATTAATATGCGGAACACACCAAAGAAGGATCTGTAAAAGGCTCACGCAGGAAAGGAAGCAGTTTCTGGTCACTTTAATTTATTTATTATGTTTTCTCAGTTCCCCATCATCGTAATTATCTATTTTTATATCACAAATTTTCGCCTAAAAGGAGCCTATGATATATTTCAATTTTTATTTTCATTAGTTAGAACGATCAGGCAGCTGAAATGTGTTTCTGATACATGGGGTAGATGAAATGCGTTGTGTATAATGTTGAAACGTGTGTAATGTAATGTTTTTAAAAGTAAAATGTTAAACATTAATAAGTAGTAAAATCTCTATTGTGGAAGCGGGTCTTGTAATCAGAAGACTTGAGTGATAATTATTTTATTCTTATTTTTATAATTATAATCTTTTTAATTTTTCACGGTTATGATAATTTTATTTATCATTCATTTTAAATGCTTTAATTAAGTTTCTTAAAACGCAGAGTCACAAGAATATCCCGGACAATGTGGATTAAGTCATATTCAAATTGCTCTTCTTCTTTTGGTAGTTTTACAATGAGAAAGAGTAGCAAATTGAAATACTAGAATATAAAGGAGAATTAGAATGATAACTATTAATAGAAACAACCGGCATGGCAATGTCCCTGCCAGATACTAAGGTTCAAGTGCATTTTTAGAGCTCTTTGCAGCTTCTGTTTCCCATATATCTCCCTGTAGTAATGGCCATGGCGGGATTGTAGAGTTAACAGTAGGCATATCCTATTCAAAGTAATTTTTTAAGAAGGATATTATGGGTTTATAGCAATCTTCCAACCCCTGTTAAGGACCTCTGCAACATGATATTTGTCCCTGTTTGTAAATTTCTATTTTACATAACAATTTTACAAACTGTTAAGAGGTATGCTTATAAATTTCCAAAAAAAACTAGAGAAATGCTTAATAACAAGTTCTTTAGCACAAGATCCGGTTTAAGATTCTCATATGACAGTCGTAGTCAAAATCATAGTCCAATGCCTGCATAGATCAATCATGAACATGACAGTCGAGAAAGAGGATAATGAGGTTGAACATAAGTCCATAATTTCCTCCATTAGATCTAGTGGAAAATCATTACTTTCATTTATTAGATTGATGGAATCATATGGTGATTGTACTTTTATAGTGCTCAGCAGGGGTAGATCTTAACACATCTCGTTCAAACTTGTCCATAATGAGAAGCAAGCCGCGTTGTAATGCTAAAGATGGTCTAGATAAATGCCCTTTGATAGTGAACGAAGATCTTCTCTTGACCCGTTTTAAACAAGCCTGACATGCTCCAACAAAAAATGCATGTAAGATTTCTTAATAAATCTGAAGTTTATAGTCCCTTGATCCATTTTGATACAGTGTAAAGTTAGCTATTATAATATAAAGTTAGCTATTATAATAGTGGAGTCGTCTTGAGGTTACTTCCATTAGTGATGAGCTCTACGTGAGATCTCTCCAACAATTTAATTAGTGATAAGCTCAACCTGAGATATCTAGTCCATGTGATATTTCTCCCCAAAGGTTTGGGGGAAATTCATTGTTCGACTCTCTTATTCTCTCAGAGTTATTCGATGTACTGTTATACTTGATACCAAAGGTTTGGGGGAAATTCATTGTTCGACTCTCTTATTCTCTCAGAGTTATTTGATGTACTGTTATACTTGATAATTGATGATCACTGACCATTGAAAATATTAACATGACTCATACAGTTCTAAAGCGCTATGGAAAGAGTTAGTTGGGTGACTTTTCTTCGCCCAAACCTCAATCGTGCTACCATTACCATTTCACTCGTTGAAGAACATCTTATAATAAGACTTCAAAAACTATTGGAAAACTCGTGAGAAAATACTTAGAATTAGGAGAAAACACACAAGTGAGACTACGCTCACATTCTATTATTAATTGAAGACAGATTACATCATTATATAGGAATCATATCTACTTGGCGGTTACAACAAATCACCGAAAACTAGGATCTACATTAAGTACTAGTAGAGTTCATCTACGAAACTAACTCTTGCTCCATTATTTCCAAGTCTCCCCCTTAATGGAGAATGGATTGACTTCTACACCTAACATCTCCCTAAACAACTCAAACTTAATCTTTCCAAGAGGCTTAGTGAAAATATTAGCAGCATTTTCACAAGTATTACAATACATAAGAGCTATTTCATTTGACTGCAACATTTCTCTAACAAAATGAAACTGAGCATCAACGTGCTTTGTCCTTGCATGAAAAATCGGATTATTCGCCAGCTTGATTGAACTTTGATTATCACATTTGATCATTGTAGGTTCTTTTCTTTCTTCTCCAACATCTTGAAGAAGTCTTCTCAACCAAACAACTTCACAAGTTGTTGCACACAAGGCTTTATATTATGCTTCAGTAGAAGACAAAGATAAAGTAGGCTCCTTTGTACTGTTTCATGAAACAACCCCGGATCCAATGCCAAACGCATATCTAGTGGTTGATCTTCGATCATCCGAATTTCTAGCCCAATCAAAATCTGAGTAACCTGTCAACTCAACATCAGATGCATCATTATACTTAATACCATAATCAAGTGTTCCTTTTAGATACCTGAGTATCGCCTTTGCTGCATTCCAATGGTTTTCTTGAGGTTTTGACATAAACTAACTTAACACACTTACAAAATATGCAATATCAGGTCTCGTTGTGGTGAGATAATTCAAACTACCCACCATCTGTCTATACATAGTGGCATTCACTTCCTTCGAACCATCATCACAAGAAAGTTTCACATTTTGCTGCATAGGAACAATAGAAGATTTATGTTGATCCATTTTAAATCTCTTAAATACTTATCTAACATACTTACCTTGAGAAACAAAAGTTTGGCCTGCATTTCTCCAAACTTCAAGACCTAGGCAGTAGTGTAACTCACCATGATCTTTTATTTCAAAAACTTGTGACAATTGCTCCTTGATTTCATCAATTAATTTCTGTGCATTTCATATAATTATTAAATCATCAACATATAAGGAAATCAATACTATATTCCCTTTCTCACCAAATTTAGTATACAGATTTGGATCACTCTTGCTCCTCATAAAACCCTGTTAAAGAAATAAAGAGGTTATATTTTTATACCATGACCTAGGTGTCTGTTTTAGTCCATACAATGTTTTATTTAACTTACACACTAAGTGTTCTTTCCCATGTTCCACAAACCCTTGAGGTTGAGTAAGGTAAACCTCCTCCTTTAACTCACCATTCAAAAATGCATATTTAACATCTATTTGGTGTAGCTTCCAATGATACTTTTTCGCTAAAGCAATTAACAATCTGATAGTATTCAATTTAGCTATTGGTGTAAATGTTTCAGCATAATCAATACCTTATGTTTGTGAATATCACTTTGCAACCAATCTAGCCTTATATTTGTCTATACTACCATCTGATTTAAACTTGGTTTTGTATATCCATTTGCATCCAATGGGCTTCTTATGTTTAGGTAATTCAGTCAATTCCCAAGTATTATTTTTCATTATAGATTCATATTCTTCCTCCATTGCATTTCTCCATTCATCATGTTCATTTGTTTCATTAAAATGCATGGGTTCTATGACATTTGAAATGATACTCATTAGGGCATAGTCTCTATACCTCTCAGGGATTCGAACTTGTCGTGTATATCTTCTCAACTGATTATTTTCCTCCCCACTATGTGAAGATATGTCTTCACCACTAGGTGAACTCTCACTGCTTGAAGTGTCCATATCACTGTCACTGAGTCCTTCTTGTTGTTGTTTCTATTGTCGTTGGAGTTGTGGTTGTTGTGGTGGTTGTTGTGGTGACTATTGTGGTGATTGTTGTTGTTTCTGCTCTTCTTTAACTCCCTCATCAAGAAGTCTATGCCATTCCTCATGATTGTTGTCATTGTGATTTCTTGCTTCCTGCTCATGGAAAAGTACATCTCTACTCGCAAATACTTTGTGAGTAGAAGGATCAAACAGTTTGTATGCTTTGAATTCAGAACAATACCCTATGAAAATACATTTAATGGCTTTAGCATCCAATTTCTTCTTATTCTCCTTTAGAATATGTGAAAAATCCTTATACCCAAATACTTTTAAATTATGAACTGCAGGTTTGGAACCATACAAGGCTTCGAAAGAAATAATATTATCAAGACACCTTGTTGGACTTCCATTCTTTAAATAAACTACAGTATTTATGGCTTTATCCAAAAATGTATTTGAGAGATTCTTACATTTCATCATGTTGCGTGAACACTCTACCAGAGTTCTGTTTTTCCTTTCAGCCACTCCATTCTGTTGTGGAGTGTGAGGTACTGTAAACTGCTGTAATATTCCATGATCTTTGCAATATTTGATGAAGTTCCCACATTTATACTCTTCCCCTTGATCTGAACGAAGGATTTTGATGGATTTTCTTGTCTTCTTTTCCACCATGGTTCTGAATTCCTTAAAGTAATCGAAAACATCATTTTTTCTTCTAAGGAAATAAACCCATATGTATCTTGTGCAATCATCAATAAATAACAGAAAGTAAAAAGCACCTCCTAAATACCTAGTCTGCATAGCTCCGCAAACATTAGTATGCACAAGATCTAACACATCTCTCTTTTTCCTATCAGGATTAGAGGGGAATTCATCTATGTGCATCTTTCCTAATGCACTTCCTTCACAAGAAATATTCTCATTCTTTAACATGGGAAGTCCTCCAACCATATTTTGTTTCTGTAATAACAATAAATTAGGATGATTGATGTGGCCATACCTTTGATGCCAAAGACTCTCTGTTGGAATAGTTGCAGAAGTTAGTGTGTGATATTATTTGCTGGTAACATCAAGTTTCTATAGGCCTCATGCTCTGACTCCCGTTGCAATAGTTTTGAATTGGTCTAGCAGATTCTTCACTATGCAATAATTCTTGATAATTCAACCTTCAAGTTCTGATCTGTAATGGTGGACATAGAGATCATTTTTTTCTTTAACTAGGCCAAGGAGGCCACCTAGGGGAATGCCCACCTCGGGCGCACAAGTCAATCACCTAGGCACAACACTTATTCACCTTTTGATGATGAATTAAATATATGTAAAATAAATGGTTCCCTCAATATATAAGGTGAACCGGGACTAAAATAAAGCATTCTTACCTTTTATTTTGAAGCTATGTGTCTTGGTTGTTTTAATTTCTGAGTTTTCATTTTACATCCATGACAATTTCGTTTTGGGGTTTTCTGAACAATAACCAGTGTGTCTTCCTTCATGGTTGCCTCCTGGTGACTCTGTTTTCCATGCTTCCACTTCTGAGAGAAAGCTTATCCCATTATCTAGCCACTCTCTCAGGGAGAAAATTGTTTCCTTCGAGTTTTTCGAGGCAGAAGGTAGGGCGCACCAACTGGGGTTTGTGCCCTTGTTGGTTTCTTATTTGCTGGGATGAAGTGAGTGCGCCCTCTTCCATGGATGCACTGTGCTTCTCCCATTGATTCTTGGAGATCACTCTGAGATCGCCAAATCCTCTTGGCCACTCTCGAGTCATCCTGGTTTGGATCCCCATTGCTTGATCACCCAAAACAATGGTGCGTCTGCCCTTGAAGAGAGTTTGGTCAGAAGTCAGGCTATGGCTTGCGTAGTCACCTTCTCCTGTAGATTGCTTTCCTGGGAAGATCATTATACCTGGCACATAAACAACATTGAGAATGTGACAAACAGTACCATTCGTCAATGTCATAGGAATGTCTCTGTATCACTTGATCTAATGAACGCGGTCATCTCGAAGATATATGTTGGCTCCATTATGTGTTTCTTTAAAATTAGTATACCACATATTATTACATGTCATATGTATCGATTCTCCAGAATCCACAAACCAGGCATCACTATCATCCATTTCAGCAGTCAAATCAACATTTGACACAAACAGTCTAAGATCCCGTGAATCAAAGTCCAGGGGTTCATCAATATCATGACTAGCAATAAACAATCTGAGATCATGATTTGAAGATTCTTCTACATAAAGAACTGAGTGTTTTCTAGGTTTATTCCTAGCATCGTCACTCTTCATCTTATAGCAGTCTTTAATGAGATGTCAAGGTCGACCACAATAAAAACAACTTTTTGACTCATTCCTGTTAGAGGGAATACCTTGATTCGGCCTTGGGGATTGTCTTGTCTGCGATGAACGACCTCCTCTGCCTATTTCTCCTAATCTCCCTCTCGGGGATCTCTTGTTTGACCACAGTGCCAAATCTGTATTCTGAGGCTTCAGATTCCCGCACCTCTTTTCCTCTTGTAGCAAAATTCTTGTCAATTCTTCAAAAGTAGGAGGTTTCTCCCTTGCTGTGAGACCTATTATGATCATCTAATAATCTTATAGCATACCATTTAACGTAATAGTGACAAGATGAGTGTTGGAAACTATTTCCCCTATGTTTCCTAGCTTGTCTTTCACCTCTTTAATTCGAACCAAAAAATGAACGAACAGATTCATTTCCATCCATCTTAATGCCTAGCAGTTTAGTTTTCAGGAACAGAACATGATTTGTGTTGTTAGTTTCATATAAAGATTTAAGCGTTGTCCATGTTTCAGCAGAAGTGTTAGCTTATCTAATATGTGTAATTATGTTATCTTTAACAGACATATGCAACAATACCTTGGCCTTGTTTTCGCACTCCTCTCAATCTTAGATCTATATTGTTGTCGTACCTGCAACCGCATCTGGTTTCTCTTCAGTTCCCTTTGCAATTGTCATTACTCCATAACCCTCCATCAGTGTCTGCATTGTGAATTTCCAGTTAATGAAATTCGAGCCATCTGATTTGTTGGCTTCGTTGAGGTAGGTCTCTCCTAGCGGATTCACCATCTCTACAAGTGTCTGCTCGTCCAACTAGACAATGGATCCTTGTATCACCAAACACACTTCAATCCTGAAGGCGGTGAATCACCAAGAATATGCAACTTTTGTCAATTTCCTCTGTTTTCTTAGCAATCCGTCGCTCTGCCCTTGGATCTAGTGATCTATCTCTACCTTGACTCTCAATTTTCTTAAAATAAGTATAATAAAACCTTAAAAATAAACCTTAACACCACTCCATGCATAAAAAGCTCATCCTCAAAAAAAACCCTCAACACTCCTTCATGTATAAAAAAAAAAATATAAATTCCTTAAAAGAAACCTTTCCTTTAAAAAAAACCCTTCCTTTTTTTTAATACATACATCCACCTCACCATTTATGATCCTTTACTTGTATAAGAAATTGTGCCATTCACTAATCCCTTAAAAAAAAAATGTGCACAAGTAAATCGTGAATGGAGGAGACTCCTCGTTCAACGCTCCAAACAAAAAAACAAAGCTTACGCTTTACCAAAGCTCACTGATTTTCTCATGGCCCTCCTACCTCGACCTTCTCTCACGGATCTGACCCAAACAACTCACGCTTCTCAAAACAAAAATGGTCTGTGCTCCTTCGAATAGCATAGGGGAGTGCTAGCGCTCCTGGACAATGGAAGGGGGGGTGTTGTAGCGCTAGGTGAGAGTGAGAGTTCGTAAGTGTGAGAGGGATCGGCCCTCTCCAACACTGCATGGGCCCCTACTCAATTAATTTGAGATTTTGCAGTCTCGGATTTCCAATATAACTCTGATACCAACTTAGAATTAGGAGAAACCATGAGAAAACACAACCCTTAAAATCTATTAGAATTAGGAGAAACCATGAGAAAACACAACCCTTACAATCTATTATTGAAATCTATTATTGATTGAAGATAGATTACATCATTATATAGGAATCATATTTATTGAAATCTATTATTGATTGAAGATAGATTACATCATTATATAGGAATCATATTTATTTGGCGATTACAACAAATCACCAAAAAAACAAATCACCAAAAACTAGGATCTACATTAAGTACTAGTAGGGTTAATCTACGAAACTAACTCTTGCTACATTATTTCCATGTAAAATATCGATTTTCTAGGAGTCGTATACCGAGAAGTAATGATAACGATATCAAGAACTACTTGAATACTCGTTTATATTGAATTTTGTTAGACCGACAGAGCGTAATACGGTTGTAAGTATGACTCAACCATTAAATCCCAACCAGTTGGATGAAAGACACGAAGTTACCCAACTAGTTGGGTGAAAGAGACGAAGTTATTGCTTGTTGTATTCTGAGGAGCTGAAGAAGGGATTGACATCTTCCAATTCTATAAACAAGGACAAATCTATAAACAAGGACAAAACCCTAATATCTGCTACGAAACAAAATCCAAGCTCTTGTTACAGATAGAAAGAGTTGGGAATGGACTCACTCGTGAGGCTTGCCATTAGGTTGGAGATTGGAAGGCGTGGTAGAGAAGCTTCCGAACATGGAGAACCACGAGAAAATTAGCGGAGTGGACCTTGGCATGACAGACCCAACAGAGATTGGCCTGGTCAAACTCACAAAACATTCTGGCTGGCAATTTGTTGCAGAGCTCACATTCCTTCATTGGCTCCCCCAAAGTAATTTTGAAAACATCTTCATGGGTTAGACGAGCATTGGCTAAACTATATGTATCTTTATTCACTTACCTAGTTCACCATGTCGTGTCCATGGATGTGATAATTTGTTTTCAGAAACAGTGATATATACACCTTTCCTCGAGTATATATCCATCAAAAGTGAATCTTAAATTGAATTCAAGATATATTCATCCACTAGTTGGGTGAAAGAGACGAAGTTATTGCTTGTTGTATTCTGAGGAGCTGAAGAAGGGATCGACATCTTCCAATTCTATAAACAAGGAAAAATCTATAAACAAGGACAAAACCCTAATATCTGCTACGTAACAAAATCCAAGCTCTTGTTACAGACAGAAAGAGTTGGGAATGGATTCACTCATGAGGCTTGCCATTTGGTTGGAGATTGGCACGCGTGGTAGAGAACCTTCCGAACATGGTGAACCACGAGAAAATTAGCGGACTGGACCTTAACATCACAGGCCTAACAGAGATTGGCCAGGTCTCCAACTCACAAAACATTATGGCTTGCAATTTGTTGCAGAGCTCACATTCCTTCATTGGGTCCCCCAAAGTACTTTTGAAAACATCTTGATGGGTTAGACGAGCATTGGCTAAACTATATGTATCTATATTCACTTACCTAGTTCACCATGTCGTGTCCATGGATGTGATAATTTGTTTTTAGAAACAGTGATATATACACCTTTCCTCGAGTATATATCCATCAAAAGTGAATCTTAAATTGATTTCAAGATATATTCATCCGCTAGTTGGGTGAAAGAGACGAAGTTATTGCTTGTTGTATTCGGAGGAGCTGAAGAAGGAATCGACATCTTCCAATTCTATAAACAAGGACAAAACCCTAATATCTGCTACAAAACAAAATCCAAGCTCTTGTTACAGACAGAAAGAGTTGGGAATGGACTCACTCCTAACGCTTTCCATTCGGTTGGAGATTGGTAGGCGTGGTAGATAATCTTCCAAGCTTGGCGAACCATGAGAAAATTATAGTGGACCTTGGCATCACAGGCCCAACAGAGATTGGCCTAGTCCAACTCACAAAACATTTTGGCTCGCAATTTGTTGCAGAGCTCACATTCCTTCATTGGGTCCACCAAAGTACTTTTGAAAACATCTTCATGGGTTAGACGAGCATTGGCTAAACTATATGTATCTATATTCATTTACCTAGTTCACCATGTCGTGTCCATGGATGTGATAATTTGTTTTGAGAAACAGTGATATATACACCTTTCCTCAAGTGTATATCCATCAAAAGTGAATAAGGGATCGACATCTTCCAATTCTATAAACAAGGACAAATATATAAACATGGAGAAAACCCTAATATCTACTACGAAACAAAATCCAAGCTCTTGTTACAGACAGAAAGAGTTGGGAATGGACTCACTCCTGAGGCTTGCCATTCGGTTGGAGATTGGAAGGCGTGGTACAGAAGCTTTCGAACATGGCGAACCACGAGAAAATTAGCGTAGTAGACCTTGGCATCACAGGCCCAACAGAGATTGGCCTCGTCCAACTCACAAAACATTTTGGCTCGCAATTTGTTGCAAAGCTCATATTCCTTCATTGGGTCCCCCAAAGTACTTTTGAAAACATCTTCATGGGTTAGACGAGCATTGGCTAAACTATATGTATCTATATTTACTTACCTAGTTCACCATGTCGTGTCCATGGATGTGATAATTTGTTTTCAGAAACAGTGATATATACACCTTTTATCGAGTATATATCCATCAAAAGTGAATCTTAAATTGAATTCAAGATATATTCATCCACTAGTTGGGTGAAAGAAACGAAGTTATTGCTTGTTGTATTCCGAGGAGCTGAAGAAGGGATCGACATCTTCCAATTCTCCAATTCTATAAACAAGGACAAAACCCTAATATCTGCTACGAAACAAAATCCAAGATCTTGTTACAGACAGAAAGAGTTGGGAATGGACTCACTCCTAAGGCTTGCCATTCGGTTGGAGATTGGCACGCGTGGTAGAGAAGCTTCCGAACATGGTGAACCACGAGAAAATTAGCGGAGTGGACCTTGGCATCACAGGCCCAACAGAGATTGGCCTGGTCCAACTCACAAAACATTCTCGCTGGCAATTTGTTGCAGAGCTCACATTCCATCATTGGGTCCCCCAAAGTACTTTTGAAAACATCTTCATGGGTTAGACGAGCATTGGATAAACTATATGTATCTATATTCACTTGACTAGTTCACCATGTCGTGTCCATGGATGTGATAATTTGTTTTCAGAAGCAATGATATATACACCTTTCCTCGAGTATATATCCATCAAAAGTGCATCTTAAATTGAATTCAAGATATATTCATCCAAGATAAACTTTGAATTGAATTGTTTATATGACAACTCCGTATTCCAACTATTAAACCACAACCTCCTCACCCACTCTTTGTAATGAAAATAAATATTAAAATTCTTCAATAATATTGAAATTAACATAACTATTAATGTAGAAAAGTATACCAGTGTGTCCTCACCCACTCTTTGTAATGAAAATAAATATTAAAATTCTTCAATAATATTGAAATTAACATAACTATTAATGTAGAAAAGTATACCAGTGTTGCAAAAACAATATATATTATAACTACTACAGCCACATAATTAGTATACTAGTGTTGCAAAAACATGTCATGTACACAATATATATTATAACTACCACAGCCACATAATTGTGGCTGATGAACATCAAAAAGCATATTTCATTTACAAACAAACCCTAATTTTATTTCGATGATTTCATTTACAAACAAACCCTAATTTTATTTCGATGTGTACAAATAATTGTGTCTGGCCGTTTAAAGAGGTTAGATTAACTTATTGTATTCAATATTGCGTTTTCTACTCGAATTCCTGAATTATTATGTTGACAAAATTAGGAAGATTCCATACAAAAATGTACAAGAATATCTTAAATTCTTAAAATAATATTATAATAATAACCCAAAGAGGTTAGATTGCGTTTTCTACTCGAATTCCTGAATTATTATGTTGACAAAATTAGGAAGATTCCATACAAAAATGTACAAGAATATCTTAAATTCTTAAAATAATATTATAATAATAACCCAAAGAGGAGCGTAAGGTGCTCTTCCATAGAGCCTGTCATTCCTTTTCTCTAAAAACAGTTGTATGGAAAACTTCTGATTGATTGGAAGAGCTGCAAACACCCATTGCAAACATAACTCAATTTTCCAATTTGTAACCAAATTAGTTTTCTTCGTATTGAGTATTTCACTACATGTAGCTTACTTGCATTTATCGTCTGAGAAGATTGGTTGTGGATGACGAGATAAACAAAAATATTTGTTTTGTGCTTTGGCAAAAGACCTTAGCTTAAGCCTAAGTACTTCAAATCCTTTTCTTTTTTACTAGTTGTATGTAACCTCCTCTAGAGTAAGAGGTAAATGAGATTGCATGAGCTAATCCTATTGTTTAATTTATAGTGTATAGAAACACAAATTCCCATTTAAAAAAAAATATATGAATAGCTTATCTGCCTGAACATTGTAAACATTTACTTTTCCGAGATAGAAAATTGTGAGGAGGTCACAAGGCCGCTGCTCAGCGCCCGGCGTGGGAGACCTAATGGAATGCAAAAATGAAAACTATTGCGATTTAGTCAAAAAAATTTCATTATACGCAAGCTCATGAATTAATAGCACGAATAACAAAGGGAAATGTTCATGCATGAACAATTCATTGTATGCACGCTAGCGACCATTGAAGAAAGGCGTGACCCTGCATGCATCCATATAAAAGTCAAAACATAAAATCGTAAAATAACTAGCACAACCACAATCATGTGGTTGATTAACGCCAAAAGGCTTATTTCATTCCCACAATCTCAAAGCAGACATAAAAATGAAGCAACGGAACTTCACAATGATAAGAGCATGGCCACGCACAAGATGCATCCTCTGTTTTTCATTAGCTAAGGCTTGCTTCTGATCGCACTCTCTAATTCGAGCAAAAGTGAACTCTTGAGTTTCTTCAATACAGAATCCATCGCTACCAATGAAGTCGAAAGGAGGGCCGAGGTCATAGTGGGAGAACTAGTCCTCCATTATATTTCTCATTCTCAGATCGGGAGCACATCTTCTGGCTTGTGCCAATCTTTTACCGAGTTTCGATCATAGGTGATGTGAAACTCAGGGATTCTAACGGGATCCTACATGAATTTCTTTGAAATCGGAGAGAAAAACTCTTCTGGTATTTCTTTATAATTCTCTCCAATGTATATATGTAGCTATCCACTTAACTCGCATTATCTGGAATTTTTGTAATCTTTGTTAATTAGGTAAACGTGGCAATCATTGGTAATGGCAGTAAAATATTAATCATAATAAGTAAATATGAAAAAGTAAACAAGGAAACGTAAGCACTATATGATTGCCACATAAGCACTATATGATTGAAACGTAAGCACTATAAGTAGTATATGATTTAAGAGGACGACTAAGAATATGCCAGCATCTTCAATTGCTAGCCATAAGATTAGCTTTTATAATTAAAAGATCATTAATTGTGCCCATCTTCAATAGGTATACGCCTTTGGGCATAATTATTTTAAAAGGAATAAGCTCTTGATGATCTACCACGAGCATCTATCGTGAGCCCTCTCTGATCCAATATGAAACACTCAAACGTGGCAATCATATAGTGCTACAGTAATTTTTTAATATGATTAGCTAAATGTTAAAAAGTAAACAGGTTAACCGATGCATTAAAAAATACAAGTTATAAAGAGTAAATCACATTCATTGATTTGAGAGGACTACTAAAAATTTGCCAGCATCTTCAATTGTTAGCCATCCTATTAGAATTTTAGATTAAAAAGTGATTAATTGTGCCCATTGCCAATAGATGTACACCTTTAAAAGTAAATATCACTAGATCTGAGTGAGAGCGAGCTAGCCTCAAATGGGTCAAAATGGTCTCATTTTCAAACACAACTTCAATTAAAATTTGATTTGATAGGACTACTGAAAATTTGCCAGCATCTTCAATTGTTAGCCATCCTATTAGAATTTTAAATTAAAAGATGATTAATTGTGCCCATTGCCAATAGATGTACACCTTTAAGGGTAAATATCACTAGATTTGAGTGAGAGTAAGCTAACCTCAAATGGGTCAAAATGGTCTCATTTTCAAACACAACTTCAATTAAAATTTGGAATTGTGATGTATAGCTTCACCATGCCTCCAAAGGTTTTTACAAGTTTCTGAAACGACCAGTAACTTTATAAAAACTTAAAACCAATCGAATTTTTCAAAACCATGGAACATATATCACGAGATTTTAACCAAAGTTGTGAACAAAGCATTTTTTTCCGCTTACAGAGTTGGGCGCCACTAATCAAATCAATGAAAAAGAGGCCCTGGTCCCGGCTTTCCTTCTCCATTCAAAGACTCATGATTTGTTAATTGATTTAATAGATGTGGCCCATCCGAATTTGTGCAGGACCCAATGCTGAGATAAACCAAATGAAGAAGGGAATTACAAGTCCAACACGGAGACACATGGCAAAGATTTGAAAGCATGTCACTGTGGAAAGAGAGTGATGAAAACTATCATTTTAATCAAGCTGGTGATGATGATTCATGTCTCAACTAAATCGAAAATGATAAAACCTAGTAACAAAACCCTAGAAACCCTAACCACCAGAAAAAGCATAATATCTCGATACAGAAAAACCCACGCATTTCAGGGGAATGCAAGAGACTAAAGAAAAATCAAATCTTTTTACAGTAACAATGACAAATGACAACCTACATACCTATGAATGAGGCTCGTCGTCGATCTCCGAACAGGTTTTACTATGAACTCTTTGTGGGAAACTTGGTCAAGATCGTCAGCTCCTCCTCCGTTTTTATTGTCCGGATGTCTGATGACGACAACGGGGCAGACGCAGTAATCGCTGACGCTGCCAAGAGGACCTAACGCAGTAATCGCTGACGCTGCCAAGACGACCCTTGTAGGTCCTCTTGGCGGCCCCAAAACCCCGACTTCCCATGATAACGGCCCTAAGACCAAGCCTCTCGACCTCAAGGCGTAGTCTCTCTTTCATATCGTGGTCTTTTACGATGTGGATCTTGAAGGGGATGTGGGCATCGACCAGGGGCTGGGCGCGGTCGGCGGCCTTAGTCAACGTGAAGGCGTCGAAATCATCCTCGAGCTTCTGTTGGAACTCCTCGTCGGTGTTGTCCTCGACGGATAAATCGATGGAACCCCAATCGGCCCCGTACAGAATGTTCGTTTGCCTAATCGATCACGTAATCGCCTAGGCGCAGGTAATTGACCACGACCCATTTCGCTGCGAAGGCACACTCATCGCTCAGATCCAGCGCTATGCGATCTTTCGATGGGCTCCCTTCTGATGATGTTGTTGTTGTTGCTAGGAGGACGATACGGGCATTGCGAATTGGAAATTTTCGAATTTCGGAGAGGAGGGAAATCAAACGCGAGACCTGAATTGTGGAGAAAAAATACCGAACGGGTTCACAAGAATTTGGATAAATTCACAGACCGACAAGCTTTTTCCAATCCTATCCAATTCTCAGATTCTACAAACCCTACGCATGGATTATAAACGCTCAAAAACCCCAAATTCAAATTGGAAAACCTTTAAAAAATATAGAGATATGTCAAGAAAGAAAGGAATGATAACGGCGGTACCTGGCGATTGAGAGAGGTGAGATCATGACGAGACCAGAAAAGGTCCAAAAGGGTCTCGTAGGCGCATTGATTGGGATCGTACTAAACCCTCACGATCTCAGCGTGGTTGGTCTTTCTCGTACAAACATCAGGGTAAGTGGGATTGTGAAGAGTCCCCTGAGAATATCTAACCTTAGTGTCGGTGACGCCATGGATTCTGTCAAAGGCAAGCTCCACCCCCAAAAGCACCCGGCCGCGAACTGTGCAAATTGGTTAAGTTACAGCTGTATAATCTGCATGTGGACCTAAGTGGAGAGGCGGTTGACACAAGGTCAGGAACCCCTCTGCCAGCATTAATGGGGTGACTACATCCGCAGCCACACCGTGGCTCCGGTAAGTCAGTGAATCAAACTTTAGTTTAAATTATGTTTAACAATCAAATAATAGAAATGGCTCAAAACTTAGTGTCTCTGCTCTGAGAGGGATATAATAATAGAGTATAAAGGAGAATGATGATGATGATGATTAACGTCCACTAAGACCTAATTGGTTTATCGGATTTTAAGAGGGTAAGTGATTACTTGTGATTCTTTAGAATTTTGTTTATGTGCTTGAAAAGCATTAAGAGAAGCTTTCCAAGATCACCATACTTTTGTTGAGTTAAGAGGTTAGGAAGGTTGGTAGTGTGATCAATATTTTGAAA
>WSFP011466965.1:0-18244 GCA_009831015.1 Picea engelmannii
CATTGTGTCATTCATTGATTAAATGCACAAATTTTTGACTGGAGCACAACCATGTTGACATGCATGAAGAGACAGTTGACAGATTGTTGAGTGTGGGAGCATAGGAACTTCGGGTTTGGGACCATTTTGTGCTCTTTATACTTTGAGAGGGTACCCAGTCTCAGTCCTCAAGAGATGGTATGAGGGCATGAGTCCACTCACCCGACGATATGTATATGGGAAGCATTGTTGCCATGACAGGGTGGGGGGAGGACCGTTGAGGCATTCAATGAATTTTTTTTTGACTGGTGGTCTCGGCAGATTCCGGCTATAGAGAACTACCCCTATGCTGAGATTGACTTCTCTAGGGACCCTGACATGGTCGTACCTCCTGGAGTAGAGTGAGGAGAGTTAGGTATGCTTGTTTTGTTTTTTTCAAAGTTATTTAATTTTTATTTCTTTTTATATATATCATTTTTTTGTGTACTAGAGTATCTGACAAGTATGTATCCGTTATGTGAAGATGTGGGACCAGTGTGTCCAATAGATTTCACAAGGAGTAGGCGACATCCTTGAATAGAGGCAAGACCAATAGTAGTAGGGGGGCCTCCAGCCAGAGAGGCTGATAGAGTTTTGAGATGGGTGGAGCAGAACCTTACCGCGCTCATTCGTACAGTCCCAATTGCAGAGATCAAGGACTTGCCACCATCGATGCAACCTCATGTTGTTGGGGTGCCTCGAACTTGGGACGATCTCTTCCAGCATTTGGCCAATACCGTTGTTCACTATGGTAGGGCCAAAAGGCCCCACCCTTAGCTAGGCTAGACTTTTTACGTGCCAAGGGAATCTTTTGTATATTTTTGAGGGCATAATCCCCATGACTCTTACTAGACATATATTTTTGAGGCACTTGTGCCCACTCATGTACTCTGATACTTTTGATATATATATGTGTTTTTTACATATTTTTATGTCTTATGGATTACATTATATTTGCAAATATATTTACATGTGTGTGTTTATGTGATTTTTCTTACATGTGTGAAAAATTCCAATCTAATACATGATTAGATAGAGTATCTATGATTTGATTCAATATCCTAGGAAAATGGATATACGTAATGTAATCAAAGCTCCATTCTAAGAGACGTACCCTAAGGAATCGTCGGGGTAGAGTAGGATCATAAATATGATAAAACCCCATTTAACTGAGACACAACCAGTTGAGCGTCTAAATAGACCACGAGGTGAGAGATATCATGCAACAAAGCCTCACGAAGCAACTCTATAACTGTGTTGTATTTGGCGACAGTGTTTGTGGTGTCACCTAATCAGATACCTCCTGAATATAGCAACTGGCCTTGAGGTGAGAAAATTACCCAAGCTGTGGAAGCAAGCCTCCAAGTGTGTCGACTAGAGTCATCCGCAAACCCAATGAACACCTCTGATTCACTTGACATCTGCCACAGTGAAAAATATGACATCAAAAACAACACGTCCATAAAACCAAGAAGACAAAAAATTAAAAAAAACAAATGTACAATAACTATACATATGTGTAAGAAGTCACCCGAGGCGACCCACCTACGAGTAATACTTCTTGAGGTAGAGCCCATTTCTAGGCTATGCCAAATCATTTCCCTCAAGTCTACCAGATGATAAGTGCCCTTCTCTAGAACCTCTTTCATGATGAAAGGTCCAAACCACATGGGTTTGAACTTGCCTGTCCCCAAGGGGTCCTCATAGACTAGGACAAGGTCACCTTCAGAGAAAATTTGATGACGAACAAACCAATCATACTAACAATTGAATTTTTTCTTGTGAGTCTCATTATCCAAGGCCACATCATGAAGCTGCTCATTGAGCTACTCGAGGTATAATAAATTCTCTTCAAGTGGTGAAGTGTCTAGCAATAACTATACTGCCAACTTTAGAGATGGGATCTGACACTCTATGGGAAAGATTGCTTCCATCCCATAAACCATTTGAAAAGGTGTGAAACCAGTTATAGTCTTAATAGACATTCGCTAGGCCCATAATTCCAATTATAACATCAAATGCCAATTTGACTTGGCCTAATTGATCGTTCATTGTAGAATGTTCTTAAGATATTTACTTATAGCTTCCACCTGACCATTCACTTGTGGGTAGTAGGGTGATCAATTTTATTGCCTCAACCTAAGCTTTGATGTTAACTCACACATCATTTTGTTCTGAAAGTGACTACCATGGTCAGTGAAAATATTTCTCGAGACGTCGAACCTTGCTATAATTTGGTTAAACAAAAAGAGAGTTGCAGTCTCTCCGTCATCTTTGAACATTGGCATAGCTTCGACCCACTTGGTGAAGTAGTCTACTGCTATGATGATATAAAGGTTCCCCCTTACTGAAGGGGGGTTTCATGTAGTGTAATCAATACCCCACTTGGTGAAGGGACCAATGGTAATGATGGGAAACATGGGAGCGGGGTGTGCCCTCATATTCTGAGAGAATATGTGACATGGGTGGCACTTCTTGACTGATTCAACACAATCTTGATTAATGTCTGTTACACATCAAAATTACTCACTTTGATAGTGTCGCAAGTGTCTTCATTACAAATCTCACAAGTGTCGTCATTACAAATCTTGCAAGTGTTGCATTTTTCTCACAAGGTCTCAAGTGTCACATGTTGCTCACAAGTGTCGCAAGTATCACAGAAGCATACTTCCATGATGCCTATGTCGTGTCTATAACGACATGAGAAGGACACTTGAAACACCTCAAAAATTTGATTTGGAAGAGGAGAAATGAGTCAGCAGGCTTGCAAACCTTTTGCCATCTGAAAGCACCTCAAAAGCTGAGTTTTTGGAGGGGAGCGCTCCTCCTTACACTATCTCAGAGCGCCAGCGCTCCCCCTTACACTGTCAGGGAGCGTTATAAAGCTCCCCTGGCCCTTTTGAGGGAGTGCTATAGATTTTGAAAGTGCTGGCACCCCCCTAAAGCCTACTAGGGAGCGCTACAATGCTCTGATGGCCCTTTTGAGGGAGCGCTACCTATTCTGGGAAGTTGTTAAGCTGTTGAGATGAATGGGGGAAGCATCTTTTCATTCTTGGAAAGCAGTTGGATTCGAATACCTAGTCCAGCCATGATCTTAGGGAAGGTACTCAACTGAAGGAGGCAAATCCTCAACTTCCCCAAGGATATCTCAAGTGGTTAAAGACTCTCCAAGGCTATATAAGCAAGATTTCTAATGGTGAAAGGGGACTGGAAAAAGAGAATCACACCAAACTTATGATCTCATAAGTGGTGCTGGAATAGAGATATTTTGGAAGCAAGAGACCTATGATCTCATAGGGAGTAATCAGTGAAGCTATCATCATTCAGATCATGGATATTTTGAGCAAGGGGGAAGACAAGGAGGACTTGGCAGAGCTGCTACAATTCATCTATGGCTGTAAGCAATGTTTTGTCCTCATTAATATAATTTGCTTGGCCTTTTTCTTTCTAGTTTGTGTCTGATCTTACATGAACTTATCATTGATAGATAGATCTGTTTTCAAGCTAATATCAATAGAGTAGGAAGTGGTCGTACTTTGTTTGTCTACAGGACTCATTGAGGAGCGAAAGATCGGAGCTCAACTCAGAGCGTGCAGGGACAAACGTTGATAAAGAGGTACTTCTATTCTCCTTCTTTCTCATGTATTAGTTTGTATAGATTTGAAAGGAAGTTAGTGTCCATGTTAAACACTTTTTGTCTTAGAGTTAGGGTCTATCTCTTTGAGGGGATATACCTGTCCGCGGGGAGATTTTCCTACAACAATGTCGGCTAGAAGTAACTGGCTTGTAGGATCTTTTGGGTTGTTTCCAACCAAGACAAATGACTGCCACATGCTCCAGTGTGGAAATCGTTAAGCATGATTTCTACTTCTTCATGAGTGAGACATCGATGAAGGATGCAATCTACACCTCAATGATATAAAGTGTTCTCAAGTATGAGATAGTTATTGGCCTGATGGCGTATATGGAGATGCTCATCTCGAGAAGCAGAGGCGGGGCACCTCAAATTCTGGAGATAGACCAGTACATATCCATACTAGGGGTCTGAAGACGGGACCAAAAACATGTATCCTTTAATAGGAAATGATTTGGGCATAACATCACCTGACTCGAACAGAAGTTCTGAGATGAGTTCCATAAAAACCAGTGACTTTTTGGATTTTTCCGAAACAAAATCTAATTCAAATTTCTAGAGGAAAATTATCCATCTACTGATCTTTCCGCCAATTACTTGTCATGTCAACACGTACTAAAAAGGATTCACAATGGAAATGACGGTGGTCTTGTGAAACAAGATATAATGATGGAACCATTGGACAACATGAACTGCTGCCAACCCAAGTTTCTCAACGTGGGAATAATTGAGTTCCGATCCAACCAGGCCTCGTCTCAGGTAATAAATCACATATTCTAAGAGAAAATGATCCTCCTGAACCAATACCATATCGATGGTCGACTCTATCACAGCAAAGTACAATAAGAAGTCTTTATTATAATTGGTTGGCTGAAGTAGAGGGACAATCATGAGGGTGTGTTTCAACGCTTCGAAGCAGCATTGAGAGGCTTCATCCCAATGAAAAGGAACGTCCTTATTCAGTAAACTCATAAATCCATTTGTGATCATGGAATAGTTTGTGATGAAATGTCGTAAAACATTTTATTTTCCCTGTAAACTTTGAAGATGAAGGATTGTACGTGGGGGAGGCAACTGAACTATTGCCTCAACCTTGAGAGGATTGACCATCATCCCTATTGTTGAAACTATGAAACCTAGCAGATGACTTGACGTAATGCAAAAATTGCATTTGTTTGGATTCAAGCGAATCCGGTAGTAGCGACATCGCTCAAAGATAAGTCAGAGGTGTGTTGGATGATCATCTCTCTTACGAGATCGTGATTCTAAATCATCAAGGTAGGCCTCAACTATATGTTTGAGATTGTGGAAAGAAAAAGACATGGTCCACTGAAAGGTAGCCCCAACATTTTTCAGAACAAAAGGCATCTTCCGATAATTGAATGTACCCCACGGACAAATGAAAGCAGTTTTGTGTTGGTCTTCGGGTTTGATCTGTATTTGATTTTATCCCGAAAAACCATCCATGAAAGAAAAGGCTTCGCAATCTGCGCATTCATTGACCATATGGTCAATAAATGGTGTGGGGAAATTATCCTTTGGACAAGCTTTGTTCAAATCACAGAATTCTGTACATATGTGAATCATACCCTATTTTTTGTCGACTGGAACGGGATTTGACACCCATTGAGTCAAATGGATGGGGTAGATAAAACCTGCTTTGAGCAGTTTTTCTACTTTAGCCTTAATCGTTGATGCTTTCTTAGGATTGACTAGATGAAGTTTCTGCCAGACCGGCTTAGCGTCAGGATAAGTCATGATTTCATGTTTGACGATTCTTGTATCAATGCCTGGCATTTCATCGTAATACCAGGCAAAAACGTCGTGGAATTTTTTAAATAAATATGTGTATATTTGAATCTCCTTGAGGGAATAGTCATCTCCGATGAGAATATTTTCCATGATGCCAGGGGTTCTGTAGATATCAATAGGTATCGTTTCAGTGATGGTTTCCATATTACCCTCAGTGTAAACAATGTGTGTAGTCAAGGGGTTAATAGGACAAGACCAATCTCCAGTCATAGTCAAAGTGAATTCTCCTGCTTCAATTCTTCTTAACTATGGGAGGAAATAAGATCTTTCATGGAGATCATCCCAGGGTTTGTCTGAACTATTCATTGCTTCAATAATCACCTTTTCTGAGGGAAATAATAAGTATAAAGAATCAGTATTGGCAAGGGAACCTTGAGCCCAAGTAGGCTCGATAATCGGATCTAACTCCTGTGCGGGGGTCGGATCAGGGTCGGTGGAAGCTTGCTAGAATATTGAGTATGCAACTTCTGTCACAGACAATGGCATGGCTATATCATGGTGCCTTGTCCCTTCCATCATGGCCGATGGGGAAGGAAGAGTCCATAGATCATTGAAGTAAGTTGTACGAAATGATGAGACTTGAAAAATCTCAACCTTAGGCTGGTCCGATATGAACTTAACATTGCCGAAAGGAGGTGGGTAATCGAAATACCCATCAAAGGTGGGCACAAACCAACCCCTATGTTGAAAATTTCAGGTTTAGTGTTATCAATCATTAGGACCTTGGATGCCTCCGATGAAGGGTCAATATGGGAGAAAGACAATTGATCAATGGTCATGATCCATCCCTCGTGTGGAAACAATAAGACCTGGTAAACTGTAGCGACCAATGCTTGCATAGAATAGGTCCAAATCCTTCCTAATAAGATATTGTAGTTGAGAGATGCATCAACCACTTCAACCTCGATGCACACGATCTTCCCCCCTAACTACATGAGAAAAGAGGGGATGATTTCATGTGGTCGGAACGAATGACCATCGAAAGCAGTAAGAAGAGTTGGTGATGGAGACAAAATGGGTTGGCCAATGGCCTTCCAATGCGCCAATGACATCATGCATGTCGAGGCTCCCTCATGAACCACCGTGTGGAAAATGTTTCGAGTAAATGTTTTTGTGGGGTAAGCCACTACTATCTAAAATGACACATGGTAAGGGAGACGAGGTTTTAAGTCAGTCGTATCTAGCATGATCCTACCCATATTACAAGTCTCAACAGATCCTAAGTCGGCTAACAAAGCCTTTCTCTGGGAAGGGCAGCTCTGGAGGACCTCCAAAGCAGACATCGCACAAGTATTTTGAGACAAATCCTCCACCACAGAGTAGTTCTGGGCGGCCCTTGCCTTTGTATTGTGAGAATATTTCTTGAACGCACCTTTTGGGATGCATGCAATTGTTTTTCCCAACGTCTTCTCGATCTAGAGAGGAAGAGGTGGGTTTTAGACTTATTTATTCTTCTCATAGGTGTTTGGAATTCCATAATCATGCGCTCTAGTCGATATATAGGAATCACCTTTCATCATATACACATTCTCGGATGAAGAATTACTCGAAGATGGAGGGGGTCCTTGACTACCCCCTTCCGTTCTTGGAGAGGCTTGAGTTAAATTTTTCCCATGTTGAAATGGGTTCATTAACACAACAGGCTGTTGCTACACCAATAATTTTTAGGCCTCTGCAAGCTAAGGGAACTGGTGAGTCAGGTGGTCTTCCTTGCACAGGTTACATGGATACTTTGACTTCTTCTTTTTTGTGTTTCCCCTGCCATCATTATCGATAGGTTTATTATCCCCTTTACCCTTATTTCATTGTTTCTTGTTTCCGTTAGGCTGTTGGGTGGCCTTCGGGTTTTTTGATTGCACACTGTGTACATCCGATGTTTGGGTAGGGGGTTAGTCGGACTAGTGGTCTGGCTAGCTGCTTTCTGCTGTATTGACAATTCCTGCAATTTTTTTGACATTTGATCAACGAGCTTCGTTTGTGTTGAAACAACAATAACATTGGCATGTGGTCCATCTCTCTGTCTGGTCTTGTCAAGTATTGACCGCGGTGCATCTAGCAAAATTTTGTAAAGTAAAAAAAACAGAGAGTGAATCATCTCTAGCTATTGAGCTCTCATTATTGCATCTTCTTCAAAAAACACTCTCGACGTTGCGACATATTTGGATAACTAGGGCACCAATGAATTAAGGAAGTGTTGGTGATGGAAGTCACTCCTGGATTGCAGCAGGAGCAGAGCCCGATGCCCATCAGTTAATGTCACGATTTGTTTATAAAATGGATGATCAAATGGAAGTAAACTCAGGACAACATCATTTCAACTATGAAACTAGGTCAGGCATGCGTGGGTAAGTGAGGTCTTAGATGAACTTCAAACAGTGAGTTGTAATAAGGGTGAGTAAGGGGGAAGACTTGTATAAGAGGATTGCAAGGGTCTATTACAAACAACAGGTTTCTAACAGACTAAGGAAGAGAGCATCCAAACGCAATATCTTCTTACATTCAAACACAGAAAACCAGAGAATACAATGATGCACGATAAATCCTTTATCATAACATAATTGCAACAACTCATGCGAATCAGTCGATCATGAATTCCCTTAGTGTGAGATGAAACTTAGATGGAGTAGAAAAACTGTTTTTCATAAAACAAGAAATCTCACATACAAAAAATGCATAACCAGAGGGCTGGAATGGTTGTTAAAACTTTACAGTCGGGAGCTTCTCTCTACCATCAATAGATACAAAAATGGCGAAAATGCCTACATATACTCAAAACAACAACAACAAAAAAATTGAGACATTGCATTAATAACTTTGCGTCTGCATGGCTTCTGACAATCTACACTTGTAGTCTCTGAATGATCGTGCACCTATGGCAGATGCAATCGAACTCCTGACAGCTCTGTCGGCGAATTGACATGCTTTTAATTCATCGCCGGACTTTCTCATTATGGTGGAGATGATGTCTAACCATTGCCAACTACCTTAATAACTGCTTCCTTAGGATTGAGAATGGCCCAGCCAATTTGGCACCTTTGGGACATGGAAGGCCCCTCACACTACCACCTGGATTAGCTGAACAATCTCTCATTGGATGTTGTTTCACTGGATTGCTATGAGGGACCCCTATGGCAGACATGAATGAGGGTCTAACGTGGGTGATGGCACAAACATTATGAGTGTGAGATGAGAGGTAATGAGGTGTGGGAGATATGATAGGGGAAGACACCCGGCGGAAAGAAATAAGTGGAGGGGGTAGGAGATAGGATAGAACGGGCACATTACTTATGGGAGGCTGACATGGAAGGGAGCAGGACACATGGCAGGTGGTGGGTGGATAATGAGATGGGGGAGGGACCATATGGATGGAAGGAGGGGAGATGGACAGATGTCGAAGGATGAGGAGGGGCTAAATGGAACGAGCCTTGTCACATGGTCAGGTGGAGAACAGATGGTAGGGGGGAGAATGGTACAAAAGGTGACACGGCAAGAAGGGGGGGGGGCACGTGGTTAAACGTAGAAAGACAATGGGGGTCTAGATTGCCTGTGCGCCATTGATCCAGGCACTCTGATCGCAGCCATTGGAGAGGTGCACCCTCGATTTCGGACCCCCCCTCCACTTAAAGGTATAAAGGCAGGGGGGCTCTGAAATCCTATGTACATCGTTGATTTGGGCGCGTGGATGCCTGCCGTCCAGATTCACTTGTCGCTTACCAGAGGCGCATTTTTCATCCCGAACTTAGGGTAAGTGGGTTTTTTACCCACTCCCTCACATTTTATCCCTCTTTACAAGAAATATCGCTAACATTAGGCTCCATGGGGGATAGAGTCATCCCTGTGATGCTCTAAGGACTCTTTTTGCAGATTCAATGCCTTGCTATTGGGCTATGGAGTCATTTATTAATAGGAAAACAAAAACAATATTTACAAAACAAAAGAGCCGACTACGGCTCACAAAGAACATTTTTTCAAGAAATGCCCATTTACTGGGCCACTAAAAACTTATTTTCCTTCCAGATCGTGCAACCTGTAAGTGTTGTTTGAAAGTACTTCAGAGATCTTGAAAGGCCCAAACCAGAGGGCATCAAACTTACTGTGCTTGCCCCTATACTGCCTGGGTTCATCCCATTTGAGCACTAGATCACCTTGCTCGAAATCTTTCTTTCTTCTCTTCCCGTCAAAGGTTTTCTTGATCTTCTACTGATGATTGTGGGCCCTGTTCATGGCCTGTTCCCTGGTCTACTACACTTCCACCATATGATGAATCCTTCTGACCATAGGATCAAGCTCTCCTTCAAGGTCCTGGAGGAATTTCTTTATAGATAAAGCGAGATAAGTAGGGAAAACATCCTCTGTTCCATAAACAAGTTGGAAAGGTGAGACACCCAGGGACTTCTTTGTTGTCACCCGATCAGCCCATAGAGAAAATTTGAGCTTTGAATCCCAGGCCCTTTTATTGTCTTCCAGTAATTTCTTAATGAGCTTGATCATAATTTTATTGGAAGATTCTGCTAGCCCATTTCCTTGAGGATAATAGGGAGTAGAGTGAATCAGTGAAATCTCAAACTGTTCACAGAACTTGACCAGAGGCTCAGACCTGAAAGAGGCATCATTGTTAGTGACAATTCTGCTAGGGCAACCAAATCTGGCTAATATGTCCTCCAGGAAGCTGATAATTACTTTGTGAGAAGTGCTCCTGGTGGGGACAGATCTATCCACTTGGTGAAATAGTATGTCGCAGTTAGGATCCATCTGTGATGGCCACTTGAGGGAGGATGAATTTCTCCAATGAAGTCCAATCACTATTGCTGAAAGGGTGCTGAAACTACTATAGGCTTTAATGGAAGAGATTTGAGCTGCTTCTTTCCTGAGAACCTTTGGCATTTGATGCAAGCTCTGATCTCTCTACAGACATCAGGGAATAAAGTGGGCCAGTAATACCCAGCCCAAAGGATCTTATGGGCTATGGTCTTCCAGAAATGATGACCTCCGCAAAGGCCACTGTGGAAATCAGACATAACCTTCTAGGCTTATTGCGGGTCCAGGCACCTTAAAAATACCCCTAGAGGGTCTTTCCAGTACAAGGTTTGGTCAATGAGGCAATATCTGACTGCCTTGAGCTTTAAAGCTCTCGCCTTGCTTTTTCCCATTCCATCAGGAGGCCTTAATTCTTGCAGAAAGTACAAGATATCCTTGTACCAGGGGCATGCCATTAGTGATAGGGCACCCTGAGAATTCTAGTTGGATGACTCGCCTTTCTCATTGATGAAGTTAATCTCCAAGGCTTTGCAATTGGATTCAGCCAGCAACTTGGCCAAACCCTGCCCCTTTATCAACTTGGTGGGCTTAATCTCTAGATCAAACTCTAGGATCTTGGTGATCCATTTACCTCTCCTCCCATCTATGTCAGGCTGTATAAGAATGTCCTTCACAGAGGCTAAAGGAATGTATGTGATGACCTTTGAGTGAAAGACATAGACTCTGAAAGCTTTGAGAGATTTCACTAAGGCATACGCCTACTTCTCCATGATCTCATACCTGATCTCTACATACCTTAATGCCTTGCTGAAGAAGGCAATGGGTTGCTCTCACCCTTCCTCATTTTTCTTTAACAAGACTGCTGCTACTATATCACAAGAAGCAAAAGAAAAAATCAGGAAATCTTTGGAATAATCGGGACTGATTAGCACAGGTGCCTCAGTCAATGCCTTTTTATTTGGACAAAAGATTCCCTGGATTCATCAGTCCATCTAACCTCATTTTCCTTCTTGAGAATGGATGTGATATGTTTCACTAGATCAACAAAATTTGAGACAAATCTCCTCAGAAAATTAATCTTCCCCAAAAAGGCCTGAACTTCCTTCTTAGATCTGGGAAGTGACAGGATCTGAATTGCTTCTACCCTGCTAGGATCAATCCTCACTCCCTCTGCTGATACTATATGGCCTAATAACTTCCCCTCCTTCATAGAAAACAAAGATTTCTTGGGGTTCATGGATAGGAAAACCTCCGACACTTCAAGAAAACTTTCCTCAGGTGACAGCGGTGCTCTTTGTCTATCCTGGAGAAGACTGTGATGTCATCCAAATAGATCACCACAAACTGATCTTTCTCCCCAATGAAGGCTATATCCATGGCTTGCTGAAATGTTGCTCCTACATTCATCAATCCAAAAGGCATCTTGGCATACATGAATGTGCCCCAAGGAGTGGTGAAGGCCATCTTTTCCCTATCCTCAGGCATGACTGATATCTGGTTATAACCATAAAAACCATCAATCATGGATATTCTAGATGCACCAGTGACCTTCTACAATATGTGTTCCATGTTGGTCAGGGGATAATTGTCTTTCCTTGAGCTCCTGTTCAGGTTCCTGAAATCAACACAGAGTCTGATTTCTCTGCTTTTCTTCCTTACTGGGACCAAATTGGCCACCCATTCGAAATATCTCAAGGGGACAATGATTTGGGCATCTAGCAATTTCTTCATTTCTTTCTCCATGACAGGTAGCAACATGGGATTTATCTGTCTCATCTTCTTCCTGAATGGCTTAGCCTCTTCTTTGAGTGGGATCTTGTGCTCAATGACAGATGTTTCATAAGTCTTGAGGTCTTCATAGGCCCATGCAAATACATCAGTGAATTCCTTTAACAACTTAGTATATTCTGCCCTCTGTTCATTGGTCAGGTTGCTTGATAATTTGACAAACTTAGTCTCCTCCTGCGTGCCAATGTTGCATTTAGATGAATTAGCATCTCCTCCTAAAATCTTACCCTTTACTGCCACATCATTCCCATCGAAAAGTCTTTCCAAAGGGACTAGTCCCCTTGGAATGTGATTACTAGGCAATTGATCAATATGGTGATTAACAATTTTATTCAAGAACACCTTAGAGGGAAAGTCGATTTCGGGATCAAGATCCTGATCAATGTGCAATGCAGAAACTCATCGACAAACTGAAGGAATCTTTCAATTTCAAGGTCATCCTCAAATACTCTCCAATGCTTTACATTGTCCAGGATGGATGGCCTGTATCTTATCTCAACCTCACTATTGATCTTTGGTGGCAGAGGGATCCTGAACAAACTAGATGAGACTGCCAAGGAATCAGTCGAGGTATTCTCTTCCCTTGGGACAAAAGCGATGTTGAAAACAGAGAAAAAGTTATCAATCAGGTCCCATACCTCGTTTCTGTAACTCCTGAGCTGAGGATGCTTGGTCTGATAAAAATTCTTGACCTGCTGGATAATCAATTCCACATCCCCGAACACTGCCATCTCCTTTATTCCCATTTCTTTTGCAGCCCTCATACCTAGAACAAGAGCTTCATATTCTGCCACATTGTTAGTGGTTTCAAATTCCAGCTTATAGGATAGATATATGGTCTCTTGACAGGGCAACATGAAAATCACTCCATCCCCTGAGCCTGTTTTAGAGGAGGCTCAATCGAAGAACATCTTCCAAACAGAGGTGGTTGGAGGAGGTATCTCCTAATTAAGAATGGGTTGCTTTCTGATTTGTAAAGGGACCTTAGGAGTTTCAGTGATTTGCAACAGACTAGACCATATCTCAGTGTCAAGTGCAAAGATGGGGTGATTAGTGGGGTTTGCTTCATCACTGACAATATAGGCTAGCTGGGCTTCTCTGTACAACCTCCTGTGTTCCCCTCCAAAGACTGGAATGGTGGCATATGTGAGATCCATCTGTAGCATTCCTCCAATTCTTTTAATCCAAGACCTAGACAACAGCATGCCAAACTTGGGGGGAACATCAGCTACCACAATGTCCATGACCACACTCTTCATGGGCAACTGAAACAAAGAAACCACCAGGTCCTTGATGAATCCCAGACATTTCACCCTCCTTGAATCAAAAGATTACAGATCATGATAGGTCTTTTTCACTTCCAGTCCTAGTTCTTCCATGACTACTTTGGGCATAAGGTTATGGGAAGCTCATGAATCCATGAGGCAATTATGCAACACTTTATCATGTATGTTCAGGGAGGTGTAGAAGGGAGGGGATGAGTCATCTCTGTGTTCTACCATGGGACCTAGGATGACGGTTGGCTTCTCATCTTGAAGGTTCACTGAGTCAGAGGGAGGCTGGAGGAACTCAGATTGTAGCAGCTTGGAGAGGGATCTTTTGAAGTCCTCATTTTTTACTAGCTCTAAGAGGGGGACGTGAATCCTGATATTTTGAATTTCATGCTCAAAATTAAAAGAGGAGATAGGCTTAGGAACTTCCCTTACCTCTGAGACAGGTTCTTTGGCTGCTGGTGAAGCGCTGAGAGCTTTCTTTTCTTTAGTAACGGTTGCTGCAGATTTAGTAGGCCTTTCTGCTATGAGGGGCTGGTCTTGGCTGTCAAAGTCTCCTTCCTTCTTTCTTGACCTAAGATTGTATCTATTAGAGGTGTGACCGGTCCTTTCTCCTCTACCTAACTCATGGATCTGACTTCTCAACATGGATTCTTCATATGCAGATTGAGTCAAATGGGGAAAAGGAGGAGCTTCTTCAACACAATGAATTTCAAGGTCGAACTCGACTATCTCCTCTCTTTCCTCATGATCAACAAGGTTATTTTGGAGGGGGGTTTGAATTCTTTGATCTTCTCTGTCTTTTCCCCTCTGTTCCCTTGGGAAAACCTGAGGCACATTGTTAGTAGGTCATCTGAAACCTCTATTATCAACATTTTGGGGATTTCTATATATGGGCTTCCCTTCTAATTCCCACCTTTCCATTCTAGCAAAAAGTGGCTTTAGTATTCTAGCTGTCTCATTTGTCTGATGAGGCAGGGGAGAGGAACTGGATGGGGAGGCTTCATGCCTTTCCTTGGACATGTTTCTATCAACAGCATTCCTGAGTCTATCCACAGCCAATACGTTAGATTCTACCTCCACGGATGCATCATGTATGTGAGCCAGAGTAGTGGCTCTTCTTTCCCTCAGCAGCAGGCAGAAATCAAGATCAAAAGCGCTAGCATAAGTGATCTTAGCCGAGGCTTCTGAGGGCTTTATCTTAGCGGGGATTTTATTGAATCTCTTAGAGAAGTCAAAGACAAACTCTCCTTCCTTTCTCTTTAATGACCCAAACTCTGTCATGTAATACATGAAGTCTTTTTTATCTCCCCACTGTCTCAAAAAGGCATTATCTAAAGCTTCGATCCCATCAATAAATCTAGGAGGCAGGGCCTTAAACCACTTTCTAGCCTTGCCTTGGAGACTATGGAAAAAAATCCTCATCCATATGTCTGCATGCATGATGACATTATCATCTGTGAAACTGTAAAAGGATTCTAGGTGTTCTTCTACAGTTATATCCCCCTCACCTGTAAACTTGGGCAGCTAATTGAGGTAACCATCTGTCGGGAGAGCATTGAGAGGCTGAGGTAACACAAGGGGGGAATATCTAGTGGCTATGATGGCTTCCATATTGGTCATAGGGGGATTTGGTCCTACCATAGGGATATTTGGTGGAGGAGAACTTGGAGGAGAAGGAGTGTGAACAGGAGAAAACAGGGAGAGAGCTAAGGGACCCAAATGAGTAGACACTTCTCTCTGTGCAGTAATATTAACAAAAGGATGGGTGGTGAAACTTTCTGAGGCCCGGTGTCTGTGCTGAGGCACCGCTTCGAGGGAGGGGGGAGTGACAAGGATATCTCCTTCTGATGCCGGACCAGGAGGGGAAAACTCAACAGGAACCCTCCTGAAATTGAGAAAATGGGAAACCTCCTGAAATTGAGAAAATAAGAAAATGGAGTCCTTACGGAAGGAGGTGGAGAAATACCTGGTTTAGTAGTGAAGATTTCTCCTTGAGAGGCCTTCCCTTTCCTGATAATTGCCTTCGGGTCTTCTTCAGCATGACCAGAGGAAGAAGTGGATGGGACCGCATGTCTATGCCACTGAAATCCACAACTAACCCAACAGGTTCACCGTAGTGGAGTTGTCACAATGGAGTCACCAGGTGCACAGTAGCAATCTTCAAGGGCTCTGATGCCTGATGCACCTTTAGGATCAGAAGCTCAATGTCGTTCAATCCCAGGGAAGATTTTCAACTTCGTCCCCGGCAACGACGCTAGAAAGGTTGGCGATGGAAGTCACTCCTAGATTGCAGCAGGAGAAGAGACCGATGCCCATCAATTAATGTCATGATTTGTTTATAAAATGGATGATCAAATGGAAGTAAACTCAGGACAACATCATTTCAACTCTAAAACTAGGTTAGGCATGCGTGGGTAAGTGAGGTCTTAGATGAAATTCAAACAGTGAGTTGTAATAAGGGTGAGTAAGGGGGAAGACTTGTATAAGAGGAGTGCAAGGGTCTGTTACAAACAACAGGTTTCTAACAGACTGAGGAAGAGAGCATCCAAATGCAAGATCTTCTTACATTCAAACACAGAAAACTAGAGAATACAACGATGCACGATAAATCCTTTATCATAACATAATTGCAACAACTCATGTGAATCAGTCGATCATGAATTCGCTTAGTGTGAGATGAAACTTAGATGGAGTAGAAAAACTGTTTGTCATAAAACAAGAAATCTCACATACAAAAAATGCATAACCAGAGGGCTAGAATGGTTGTTAAAACTTTACAATCGGGATCTTTGCTCTACCATCGATAGATACAAAAATGGCGAAAATGCCTACATATACTCAAAACAACAACAACAACAAAATTGAGACGCTGCATTAAAAACTTTGCGTCTGCATGGCTTCTGACAATCTACACCTGCAGTCTCTAAATGATCGTGCACCTATCGCAGACGCAATCGAACTCCTGACAACTCCGTGGGTGAATCGACGTGCTTTTAATTCATCGCTGGACTTTCCCATTATGGTGGAGATGATTTCTAACCACCACCAACTACCTTAATAATTGCTTCCTTGGGATTGAGAATAGCCCGGCCAATTCGGCACCTTTGGGATGTGGAAGGCCCCTTGCACTGCCACCTGGATTAGCTGAATGGTCTCTCATTGGATGCTGTTTCAATGGACTGCTGTGAGGGACCCCTATGGAAGACATGGATGAGGGTCTAATGTGGGTGATGGTGCCAAAAATATTGGGCTGATATGAGAGGTAATGAGGTGTGGGAGATGTGACAGGGGAAGACACGCGGCGGAAAGAAATAAGCGGAGGGGGTAGGAGATGGGATAGAACGGGCACATTATTTATGGGAGGCTGACATGGAAGGGAGAAGGACACATGGAAGGTGGTGAGTGGATGATGAGATGGGGGAGGGACCATATGGATGGAAGGAGGGGAGATGGACAGATGTTGGAGGACGAGGAGGGGCTAAAGGGAACGAGCCTTGTCACACGGTCAGGTGGAGAACAAATGGCAGGGGGGAGAATGGTACAAAAGGTGACACAGAAAGAAGGGGGGGGGGGGCACATGGTTAAACGCAGAAAGACACTGGGGGTATAGATCACCTGTGTTCCGTTGATCTGGGTGCTCTGATCACAGCCGTTGGAGAGGTGCGCCCTCAATTCCGGACCCCCCCCTCCGCTTAAAGGTGGAAAGGCGGGGGGGCTCCAGAATTCGATGTACGTCGTTGATCTAGGCACGCAGATGCCTGTCGTCTAGGTTCACTTGCCACTTACCACAGGCGTGTTTTGTGTCCCAAACTTAGGGTAATTGGGTTTTTTACCCACTCCCTCGCATTTTATCCCTCTTTACAAGAAATGTCGCTAACCGGAAGCACTCAAGAAGGAATGTTGGTGGGACTGGCACTTTTATCAAACTCTTCTGACATCTCCATTCTCAAATGTTATCAGAGATATGGTCCGCCTTTGTCTGCTCAAATTTGGCCAACAATTTGGTTTCGGCATCGTATCTCACAGGTAATTGGAAATGGTTTAAGAAATCCATTGCCAATTCACTAAAGGAAGAGTATCTCGAGTAGTCGATCTCAATGTACCATTTTGCAGCACTCCCTATGAGAGTGCGTTGAAACAAACACAAATGGACAGAGTCATATTTCAACGAATTGGACAAGCACCATATATGAAAGGTAGTCACATGATCACCTGGATCTTCATTAGTCTTAGCTTCAAACTTTGGATTGTCCGAAGGAAACTTGGTCAGCATAGGAGGCCAATGCGGATCATTACAGATAAGTTCATTCAATAAGCTTTTCAAGTCTGGCAAATGCAAAGTTGCTAGAAACGGTAGTTTGGGTTATTGATTATAACCATGGAAAAAGGGGCCTGGAGTTTGACTGCCACCAGGTTGCCAGGACAAGTTAGATTGTTGGCCATGGCTTTGGTAAAAACCATGGCCATGACCAACATACAGGTTTTGCGCTTGTTGAGACATCATCGGTTGACTCCTGTAATAGGATGTAGAAGGTTGGGCTTGCGTTTCATTCCAAGGATTTTGGGAAAGGTATCCCCCTACCGATCCAAAGGGCATAGGTCCTGAGCCTTGCTAGGGGTTCCATTGGCTATGGAAGGGGTTGCCCCCGGTCGGCATCCCTGACGAGGGAACTGATCCCTACCATGGATTCCAAGGTCCTTTTGGGGAAGGAATTCTTGGGTTTACCCCTTGTGTAGGAATAGTACCCTGCATAGGATATTGTTGTCCATAACCGAGGTCGCCCCCGACCGATATGACAATTGATAAGAAAACATTTTTACCAAATGTGTCAAATAAAGAGAATGGCGTTGAACCTAACAACATGCTATAAGAAGGAAGTCCTTGACTACCTACTCCAAATGAGCTAAAGTTTACATTTGGCCCGTTGGGATGTTGGTTAGCACCGTCGAGCGAAGGGGA
>WSFP011466966.1:0-18244 GCA_009831015.1 Picea engelmannii
TCGACCCTAAACTTTCCATCTTCCGACATTGCTCCCACTCGAACCAGGAACCCTCTTTTCCTGCGATTTACCTTACGCTCTGATACCAATTGTTAGAAAAATAGGACCGCGGAGCAATAAAATAAAACAAATGTGGAAATAAAACACAAAAGATACAGAATACAAGAGAGACACAGATTTACATGGTTCACCCACTGTGGGCTACGTCCACCAGAGAAATTGTCAGGTCCTTTCTTATTATTATCCAGCAAAATGAAGGGATACAACCTACAGCAAAACCCGTTGTAACTTCCTCTTCTTTCTCTCACAATCTCCTCTCTCAGAATACAATACTTGCCAACCTACATAGCTGCAATACACTTCCCTCATAAAAAAGGGTTGCCTTCTAGGGAAAAAAACCCTAACATAATCTCTATCGTTAGATCTGCGACCTTATAATGAACGGTCCATATTTACAATGAAATTACAATATACTTTTAAAAGGCAATTTTTGCTTCGGTGGCTTCGCCCCTAAACCCCCATCGGGGGACGCTACCCCCAAACCCCCGCTGGGGGGCCGCTTTTCCCCAGACCCCCCAGCTGGGGGGATAGCCCCCCCGGACCCCGCAGAGGGGGTAACCCCCCTCTGCACTCCCCTGCATGGAAGAGTGTACATACTTTTGGGGTGTAAATACTTCATGGGGTATAAACACGGTTGAAAGTAAAAGACCTCTAAATCAGGAAGATAAGTAGGCTCCACAACCAACAATGTATTTTGCTTCCGCTAAACTAAGTGCCACAGATCTCTATTTCCTGCTGTACCAAGAAATAGTTGTAGATCTGATACTAAAGATCCCCCCTGATGTGCTCTTTCTGTCCATTGGGTTGCCTGCCCAATTTGTATCCATGAAGCCATGCAACTTCACCTCATCCGTCTGTCTGTACCATAATCCATACTCAGATGTGCCCTTCAGATATCTCAGGACATGCTTACCCACCTTCCAAAAGAGTTTGGTAGGCTTAACCATTGCTTGACTTAGCTAGTTAACCGCGTAGCAGATGTCTGATCTCGTGTTCACTAAATACATTAGCGAACCCACTAATTTTCGATAGACAGTAGCATCCACTACTTCTCCAGAAGTAGCATCCTCTTTCCTCCAGTTTCTTGGAAGAGGAGAGTATCCATGGTTTTCCAGCCCTCCATGTGAAACATACCCAGTATCTCCCTTGCATACTTTACTTGAGACACAAAAATTTCACCATCTCACTGCCATATTTCCAAACCAAAGAAATAATGAAGAAGGCCCAAATCCTTCATCTCAAACTCCTTTGCAAGGTCCTCCTTGCATGAGTGTATCAGTTGCTCATCACCAGTCAGTATTAAATCATCAACATACAGCACAATGATTAAAAGCTTACCCTCCACCACAATTTGGTATAGGTTTGCATCTGCTTCACTTTTGGTGAAGCCTAATCCAATGAAATAGTTGTCTATCTAAGTGTACCAAGCACGGGGTGCTTGCTTCAGCCCATACAATGCTCTCTTGAGTCTGCACACATGTGACTCTCTGTCAAAGGTATCAAAACCTTATGGATGTTCAATGTACACTTCTTCCTCAATGATCCCATTGAGCAACGCAGTTTTTACATCCATGTGATGAACGTGCCAGCCCATCTGCACTGAAAGTGCAAGGATGGATCTTATGGAAGAGTACCTTGCGACAGGTGCAAAGGTCTCATCATAATCTATCCCCTCGATCTGTGAGAATCCTCGAGCCACAAACCTGGCCTTGTATTTCTCCACACTCCCATCAGCAGCTTGCTTTACCTTGTAAATCCATCTCGAACCTACCACTGATTTATCAATCGGTCTTGGGACAATTTCCCATGCACTGTTTTTGACAATGGAGTCATACTCCTCGACCATAGCATCAACCCAAGTGGGGTCTTGCACTACTTCCTGAAAGGAATATGGTTCAGTCACAATACATTTTCTCATGAGATCCATATATCCAGCAAATCGATCAGGAGACTGTATCTGTCTGCATTATGAAGTAGGGGCTCCTACATTCTGTGTAGCATCTAGTCTCAATCTGCCAGCTTCCATGGTGCACTTTCTGCCATTTCTGATGGATGGCTCTGCTTGAGTAGTTTCCTCCACTCCATGAACCTCCTCATGTGGTTGATCCACATCTTGAGACTCATCCTTGGGAACCAGCAGTTCCTCTTTTGCATGCAAGTATAGCTCCCTCTCAAGCGACAATCGCATGGCTTTCCCCTCATCGAATTTTATATCCCGTCGCATAACAGTCATCTTACTGTTCGGCAGATACACATGATAATTATGGGGTGTTTCTGTGTACCCCACAAATATCCCAATTCCAGCAGTCAGTTCCATCTTCTTCCTGGAATCCTTGGTCACATGCACATAAATAGATGAGCGAAAAATTTTAAAATGAGAAACATCAGGTTTCTTACCAGTGAAATCTTCTTTAGGTGTACTCATTCCAAGTACTTTATGAGGACAATGGTTCTGCACATAAATCGCAGTATTGCATGCTTCTGCCCACAAATGAATTGGTAGGCCCTGATCATGCAACATTGCTCGTGCTGCACCCACAATCGTTATGTTCTTTCTCTCCGCGACCCCATTTTTCTATGGGTTATGAGGCACTATGAGTTCTCTTTGAATTCCTTCTCTGCTGCAGAAGTCTTTGAATTCGTTAGAGATGTATTTTCCACCATTATCTCTCCTTAGAGCCTTCACTTGCTTCCCTGACTCTTTCTCCACCAATGATTTAAACTCACAGAACTTTGAGAATGTTTGATCCTTCTTTTGCATGAAGAATATCCAGCATTTATGAGAAAAGTCATCAACAAAAATAACATAATACCTATGTTTTGTTGTTGAAGCAACCGAGAATGGTCCACACACGTCCGTGTGAATTCTCTCCAGGATCACCGAAGCACGATTCTCCTTTTCATGAAAGGTGAACTTTACATACTTCCCCAGGGTGCACCCCTTGCACTGATCTAACTGAGCAAGTGTTCCCCTTGGAAGTCCAATAGATATTTGTTGCATGATCTTCAAGGTTCCATGATGAAGATGGCCCAATCTCCTGTGCCATAATTCACCCTCATCCCGGTTCATCACTTTTTCTGCCTTGCCTATCATGGCACCATAGCCATCTACCTCCATCATGTAGAGATTCTTAACTCAAATCCCTATCTTCCTGACTTAACCTGTTGCTTTATGTCGCAGGTAGGCTTTTCCACTACTAAAAACAACATCATAGCCTTTGTTCTCCAACATTGCGACTAAGACTAAGTTTTTCTTCAAACCTGGAACATGCATAACATTTTTCAATTGAAATGGTTTACCTGACTCCCTCTGAAAGGTAATGGTACCAATACCAGTTGCACTGTATCGTCCATCATCACCCATCTCTATATGCATTCTGAGATATTTCTCCTCCAAGTCAATGAAAGACTCTTTTTCTCCTGTCATGTGGAATGAAGCGCCACTAAACAAATACCACACTGATCCCAATGCACTTGAAGCCATGCATGCGATCAAAGCGAAGTCAAGTTCAAATTGTGAGACAAGAGCCTCACTAGTTGCAACCCCAACAACCGTTTTGTTCTTCTTCTTCTGTGGATAGTTAGTAGCGATATGCCCATGTTCGTGACAGTGAAAACACTTCACTTTGGACAAATCCAGCTTCTTGACTTTAGACTCGGATTTTGGATAGAATTTCTTCCCTTTCCCTTTCCTTGCCTTGGCAGTCAAAGCACAATCCTCTTCATCATCACACTTTGATGAAGATCCGTCTCTGGTGTTCCGCCTGAACTCCTCTTGCACCAGATCCGACCATAGTCATTCCCAATCCAACAATTTTTCCCTTCCATTAACAGAGTCTTGATAACTGTGCCAACTCTTGGGAAGTCCTAGGAGCGCCAAGCTCACCAAATCATAAGTAGCAACTATTATTCCCACACTTCCAAGCTCATCCCGACATTGGACAAACTTCGTGAGATATTTTGGAATGGTGTCTCCCTTTTCCATCTTAATCTTCCTGAGTTTATCTTTGAGCGCCAATTTCCTATGGTCGCTACTGTTTTGGAACAGATCCGTCAAAACCTTCCACATTGCATGTGGTGTGGTTTTCCCATGGAGACTTGAGACAATGTGGTCTCATACTCCCTCCAATAGAATCCTCCTCGCCTTTGCCACTTTCTTTTGCCATGCATCAAGATTTGCAATATCTGTCGCATCCGGCTTAGAAACATCTCTGTCAATGTAATCCTTCAAGCCATTGTCTTCGAGTACTGCCTCCATCCTGTCCTTCCAAGCAATGTAGTTAGAGTGCCCCTCGAGTGCATACTCCAACCTCAAGCCATTGAAAGACATTTCAATCTTGAATCAACTGTCGCACCAAGAAAATATTGCAAATTCGAATGTTATCCAACCACCAAAACTCACCTACTGCAATCCCTCTTTCCCTGGGAAGTTCGCACCCCACCTGAGAGCAGCCTGAGGAAAGTTCACACCCTACCAATGCCTAGCCTATGAACTCTCTGAGCAAGTTCACACCCTGCTAGTGTATAGCCTGCGAACCTTCTGGGGAATTTCGCACTATACTTCACTGTGGAGTGAGGGAAGTTCGCACTTCTCCCTTAAGCAGTCTGCGAGAATGTCAATGAAGTTCGCACCCTGCCTTTGAGTAGGGTGCAAGAATTTCTTCTTTGAGACTTGAGGGTAGTCTACAATACTAAAGTTCGCACCCTGCTAGAGACGGGACCTGCGAGAATGAAATTATGTTCGCACCTCACTTCCGTGGCTCTGTGGCCTCGGTGGCTCTGATACCATGTAGAAATTCAATACAAATTAAGTATTTCCTGTGATTCTCCTGATCTAACAATTATACGTCACTGTTAAATACAGAATCTCTTCTACTATTATTCTTGTGGAAAATTAAACCACGATCACAACCACAATCACAAAGTGAAAATATAAAGAACACATAACACAGAAGTTTTATCGGGAAAGCGAAAAGCTAAAAACCCCACTATCATATATTACGTATATCATGAATCATGAAACAATCTCATACAAAACTCTAATCCAAGATCTCTATGTACAATACAATCATCTCACACTGTCATACACAAATCAACAAATACATGTGTCAATTCCTGTGTCCAGACAGCTTGTCTCCTCTGCACAAAACTCTGCAATTTGAATTCTCACAATGATACAAATCGCCTAGTTTGCACATGCTCATAAGCATATCCACTGCATGTGTGATCAAATCACAAATGATAGCCAAACTGTCCCTTTCACCTGTTATCTCAACTGGGTCTCCACTGGATCTGACATGAATGTAGTTCATCGTGGTGAATCTTTAGTTACATGTGAGTTCATTGATTTACTGAACTCTCATTAGTGCATGTTTAATTACAACTAGTACAACTGATCTTAACTCATTTAACTACACTTATAATTATGTTACAAATCCAACTCACTCAGTTATGAATGAAATAATAGATTAATATTTATTGTCCAATTTATTTAAGGGAAAAGTAAATTAGACACATGTTTCTTGTTGACTTTTCAACAGTATTTAATGTGGACCTGGTACAACCATATTTCCCGCCTCTATTGAACACCTTGAAGGTGGCTAAGGAATTGGACCCTAAAAAAATCAATCCTTAATGAATTACATAGGCTCCATTGGATCAAATCATGGACATTGGGATGAAGGGAACCTGCCAGTAGAACATACATCTCTATCTTCTTACCAAAGTGGGACGTCTACTTTAGCAAGGTAAGTGGCTTACTAAGGTTTAGATTCAACAAGTGTTTCCCCATCCCCTGAGGGAACTTGATGCAATAGGGACCATTTCTTCCTAAGGAAGGAGGACTGATCCAGGTGGATATTGGTGGCCACCCACCTTTTCCACTAACTCATCACGGTTCTCCATCTTTGTCGTTTTGTTATGGTATTTGGGTCTTAAACTTTTGGGGTCGTTTTGAGGCCCTAAACGATGTTTTATTGTCGTTTGGGGGTCTCTGGTTGCCATGGAATGCCCAAGCCTTGCTAATAATTTTACTTCTCGATTAGATATTTCCAAGGAGCTATTGAATGCCCCAAATAAAAATTGTATGCAAAAGTTACACCGTCGAGAAGTTAATGCCTCAACTAACCACCTCTAGGCCCGCAAACCTTTTGGCACTTCACCTCCTAGGGTTAGGGTTTTGGACCGTTAGGGTTATTTATTTATGTTAAACGGTCATTCTTATGACCCATTGTATTATCTTTCTGCGAATGAGGGTAGTTGAAGTCTCTTTCTCTTCAGAGATAAGTTACCACCATTCTAGAAAGTTTGTGTTCTACAATATTCTGTTATTTTATTCATTAATAGAAGTTGGGTTTCATTGTATTTCGGTGTTATCTGCTATAGATCTTTTTGTGTCTTTTTTTTCTCAATATAATATGGATTAATGGGCATGATTGTTTGAACCAGGGCAAGAAAATAAATCTCGAATCACTCCTAAAGATCTCCTATTGAAATCTAGTACATCTTCTGAATTGAAGCCAGTATGAGTAGTCGTCAAGGGGTCTAGGGACGTTTGGATGACCTTTGGTTCATCCCAGATCTATTGATGGTCCAAAGGGTCATCTGTATAATCAATAATTTCCTCTTCCATAAGTCCTGACTCAGAGAAAAACAACAAATGTGACCCCAGAAGCATTCAGGCCATAAATCCCAAGTTCTGAGAAAATCCTAGATGGCCTAGCACCTCATCCCACAACAACAGATCCTTCTGGTGTGTGTGAAAAAATATTACCAACATGTCACAATTTAGATATTATGAAGAACCATGCTTCATGGTGTGTTCCATGCATTCCAAATAAAGATAAAAGGGATTAAAGAAATAGAGTCTTTCAATGAGACTCCAAAGACTCCAAACAAGAATTGTTTGCTAAGAGAATGATGGGAGAGCATGAGAAAATCCTTCAAAGGGAACAATGGGAAGCAATTGGTTCACTTGCTAAATTTATGTTGTAATGTAAGAAAAATATCAAAGCGGTGTTCCCTGGCTAGGGCGTGTAATATTTTGAGCCATCTTGTTAGTTGCACTCCCAATTTCAATTAACAATGTCTGGTAATGCAAAGATAACAGGAGAGGATGCATTGAAACCCCAATCTCAATGAAAATAAGTCTAAACAATAAGCTTCATATTTGGGGTTAACACTAATAGAGGAAGCAGTCGTGGAACCCTAATCTCAACTACTAATCTGAATGGGAAGAAATTACTGCAAAATGATACTAGACTAAAGCAAAACCAACCAAAACACCACCAAAATTGCAAAATATCTCATCGATAAGTTGAGATCAAAGTATAGTTGGGTATTAGAGGCAAAAACTATGCTCGACGGAAACCTTTCAAGGTACGAAATTTGATCCAAAACTCTCACAACTTGTTGTTGCTGCATGTGAATCCAACTATTGATGCAATGGAAGATCCAACTAGAGAAGTAAGGTGGCGATCCCCATAAAAGAGATACACATTACAAACCATCTGATGAGAAACCAGGTCGGATGCTAGAAAGGAAATTTAGCTAGTATGGTGTAGTTCCCTTCTTCCTTCGAAAACCCTAGCCATGGTGAAATCAATACAATTCCATCTGCAAGGGCTACACGCAAGTGTTTCCATGTCTTTATCGATGTTGTGGAATCCCTAAATCAATCCATGCTACAGAAGACCTAAATCAAGGTGTGTGTGGATGTTGCCATGTCTTCATCAACATTGTGGAAGCTCTGAACCAATACATGCTACAAAATCCCTAGGCCAAGTTGTGGAAACCCTCCCTTTCACTCACTGACTCTAGTTTGAGTTCCTCTAATCTCCTCTTCATCAGAAGAGGGACACATTATTTACTTATTTATATGTTAGTTAGTTACCTGTAGTCAAAGATGGAAAACTTTAACTGAACATGTTCAACAATAATCAACTATCATTAACCCTGTCTAGCCATAGTCAACAATAATCAATCATCATTTACCATGTTCAACCATAGTTAACATGGTCAACACTATTATAATTGTTCACCATACGAACAATAGTGAACTATTATCTACTATGATGAATTACAGTAAAATATGGTCAACCATAGTCGGGTAAATTTTAGGGTCTATATTTAGCCCTTTGACTAATTTTCAAAATATATTTGTAAATTTCTTTTTTTTTTAAACAATTGGCTCAAATTATAAAGAATAAACTTATTTTACTTTGTAAATCATCAAAATAACTTTTTAGAAGCTATATAAAATGTTTATATATTTGAATATATTTATAAAAATATGGTCAAATATCCAATGTTTTTACACTTTAACATAAGTATTGATTCTTAAAATTTCTTCTTTAGTAAACCATGGTTATTTATTAACCATGATTAAATATAGTAATCCATAGTTAACTAAAACAACCATACTTAATAAATTCTACTATAAGTAATATAATCATTATCAACCATAGTCATCTATTAATTATAAATAAATATGCTAAACCATAATTATGGAAAGCAACTATATTCATTAATAAATCTACCATAATTATGGAAAGCAATTATATTCATTAATAAATCTACCATAATTATCAAAATCATTATCAATCATAGTTATCCATTAACCATAATTAACACAATTAAACATAATACACCATAATTAATGAAAAAAATATATAATCAATAATAATTTATAAACAAACAAAATAATAATTTATAAACAAACAAAATTATATTATAACAGATCATTATCCATTACAATAAAACTCTATTCAATATGGTTATTCTGAGTAAGCTAATTCTGTAGCAATCTTTTCCCTTTTAAGGTAAAAAAATGGGTTTGAATCCGGCCAGATTTTCAGGGTTAACATGAGTTTTCCAGGGATCAAATCAAAGTTCCATGCATTTCATAATTTTATCCCAGGGGTTTTGCCCCATTTTAAACCAATCCAAATACTCAGAAAATCAATCAAAGTTCTAAATTAACCAAAAATTTAAAACTACACAGCAGAATAAATAACTCTGGAGGAAAGATTACAAGTTAGCTCACTCCATTCACTCCATTGTCACACAGGTAATCTCATTTTTCTTCCTATTGGGCGCCGTAATTCATGCTGGTCACCGTAACCAGCGATCGATGTATAAATCGCTAAGCCTGGCGACACAAGTAGAATATCATGGTGAGCAATGATACAGACCCTGTTAGTAGGAAGAGTCCCCAAAAGTTCTCCAGGCTCAATCGATTCGAATCTAATCGACTGTCCATGCCGTTGCATTTGTTTTTATTGAACCACCTGTTCCGAATGGACTGCATTTCCTGGCTCTCCAACAGATTCAACACGGCGTTCGAAATGTCTGAGACAAGCAGAGAGCCTTTTCGTTTCTGGTTTTCGTTAGTCTCTGGTTTTCGTTTCTTACAAGGGAGCGTCACGGTAGGAGAAATCAAGTTGCGGGACTTACGAAACCCAACCCTCCAGTTCTGTAAGTCGGACCAACTTTTGTATATTCTTTACATTCTGTGGAGAAAAACATGTTTTGTGCCGCAACTTCTCTCTCAAATACTGCGGCTACTCCTCCATTTTTGTGTCCTTTCCTCAACCCATCGGCATACTCATCTATGGATGAATATGGAATAAGCAGCCTTTTATCAATGCGTAGTTTCTCTTGCAAGTAGGTTCGTACAAAAGATCCACGGTGATACCCTATTGGAAGTCTTTGATAGATCAGAGAATCAACGCTTTGAACTTTTGGCACTATTTGTCGCACTGTAAGAATTGAGGAGAGGCTGGAAGTGTAACAGGAAGATAATACCAAAATCACAAACAGCCAAATTATAAGCACTACTCGACCCAAACTGCTGACGACCCTCTCCCACAATCCACACAGACAATATCAGATTATTGAAAACCCTTGTAGCTTCTGAACCCTATGTAATATTCATCTTTCGAAAAATAGGTAGGAATTAGCTACAATATCAGATTATTGAAAACCCTTKTAATGTTCAGCTTTAGAAAAAAAAGGTAGTAATTAGATGCTTACTATGAGAAAAAAATAGCGTAGAAAAGGTAAACCTGCAAACGGACAATTGAGTGAATTAGTGAAATCCTGCAGATCCAATCCCCGTTTTGGGTTTAAATGTAGATTTTTTAAAGGATGCAACAGAATTATGAAGATGAATATATGATTTTTTCAATTTGGCTTCACAGTTCTACCTACTCTGTACTAGTCTATGTGCAATAAACTTGTATAATTTTCAGAGCAATGAAAACTACCAGATAAGTGTCRAGACTTGTTTCCGAGGCTTTCCTCTAAATTCTTGATTGTTTCTGTGTTCCAAAAGCCAAACTACTCCTCCAGTGAAGAAGAAAAATGCAAGTGTTGTTATCCACATGGCCGGAGTAAATGGCCGCAGGAAAGCCCATGGGTCGCCCGATTCACCATTTTGAAATCGCACGATCATAACCAGTCCCGATTCGGTGTAGGGCTGTGTAAAATCCACATATTCGCTTCGGTTGGTGGTAATGGTAATATCCCCCACAACTGCATCGAAACTCTGGTGTGAACATATTCCAAAGGTTAGCAAACACCATTTCCCAACCAGAGCCAGTTGAAAATGAAATGGTAAAACAAATATCCATACACTGTTTTAGATGGTAAAAATGGGCAAACACTAACCAGCCTGTTGAGCAGCTTTTAATGTTGCTACAGTCGGATATATCTCAATCCATATACCAAAAGCATCATTAAAGTATGAATAGCAAATTGGTTATTGATGGCTGTAATAAAAATGCAATGCCAAGCCCAAAAACTTCACCTTCAGATGACCTGATAAGCGAGATCGTCATAATAATCGTCAGTGACAAAATTCGTCATGGCAGATTATAATCTAACATCTGGACAAAATTCGTATGGCAGATTATAATCTAACATCTGGACAACAGCTTTGAACACATCAATAGAGAATCCAGAAACTTCTGTCTCATTTTGGGGATTAGGTGGCATGATACGGACGAATTGTCTGAATCCTTTATCCAATGATACACCGATTCTCAGTCTCTTCTTCTCCTTTGTGGGTATCATCCATCCACGTGGCACGTTTTTGGATCCACCTGACCATACAACTTCATTGTATATCTGTGACGACTGGTCTTCAGCTACTTTGGCGTGGTAAGAATGTATTCTTAACTCATTCACTGTCCATCGTCCCACTACCCTATACCCTTTTCCAACCACGTTGATGATGTCATATGTACAGTTCAAGGGCTCCCCCTCGTTGCTAAGTTTAACAGCACCTGTCAGCCCCAAAAAGTCTGTGTTGCGAAGAATTTTCCTCATTTGTTCTCCTCCTTGAAAAACCTTTACATCATAATCGAAAATTTTCCTCCTATGTTCTTCTTCATGGGGCTCCGTGAAGTTTATGTCGAATTCTCCCGCTTGCATAAGATGATCAATTGCATGTGCAATAGCCCATACAGTGTCATATGCTGTTAGTCCGTAGATATTCAACTCAGTGTTTCTTAATGTGGGATTCTCAGCTCTAAATCGACTCTTCCATCTCGCAGTGAATTTCTTTAATCTCGGCTGCGTGGATTCTGGAATACTCGTCTTTATTCCCCACACACCTCGCATTGACAATAGCGTACTAGCATTGAAGGAGTCCATGATACTGGTAAGTTCTTCCGTGAGTATCCAGGCATATTCAGTATCCATCATTCCCATCCTTTAGACATATTCAGTATCCAGGCATATTCAGTAAAAATTATTCCCATCGGTTATGTTGATCCATCACATACATTCAAAGCATATCTTTTATAATTTGAATATTTTTGTTTGTTTGTTTGTCCATCGATTTCAGGGTGATATGTTGTACTAAAATTTAATTGTGTGTCAAATGCGTCTTGGAAACTAGTTCAAAAATATATGTTCAATATCGATCCTCCATCAAATATTATCTTCCTCGATACACCATGCAACCTTACGATTTCATTAACAAAATTCTAGCTATATCAGGTGTTTGATATGTTGTACGAACTGGAATAAAATGTGCACTCTTCGTCAAAGTGTCTACAACTACAAAGATAAAATAGTGCACTCTTCGTCAAAGTGTCTACAACTACAAAGACAAAATCATGTCTCTTTATCCTCAATGGAAATCCAACAACAAAATCCATCAATATAACTTCCCATTTCGATTTAGGAATCGCATGTGGCTATAAGAATCTCGTTGGATGTCTATGTTCATCCTTCACTTGATGATATTCAAAACGTCTGGCCACATAGTTGAATATATCAAATTTCATTCCTTTCCAAAAAATAGTGTTTTAAGATATGCCTTCATTTTTGTGACTCCAGGATGGGCCATATACATTGCTCGATGAGCTTCGTTCAAAATAAAATTTATCATTTCATCATTTGTTGGTACATAAATTCTGCCATTATATCTTAGTAGCTCGTCATTGTAGTGTCCCCAAGGTCGAGCCCTTTGTAAGTCTGATGTATGAAATGAATTGTAAATATGTGTTATAGGCTGGTGAGCCAAGTTTGTATAAGCCGGTGGGCTTATGTGATTGTTAGGCCAGAGAGCCTAAGGGTTGGAGGCCAAGGGCCTGATTTTGTACTTGTATGTATGCAGCACATTAATAAATATAAACACCGCCGCGTGCAGACCGACCACGATGAATGAGTGATGGGGGACTGAGCTTCCACAGAGTGGGCAAGGAATTAGGGGTTGGAAGGTGGGAAGAGGGGCTAAGTGTTGAACCTAAGGGCCAAGCCTAGGGGCTTAAGCCTTGGGAATAATATTTTATTATCATTCCAAAAAGCCACATGAATTATGTGAGTGTGACATTTTATCCTAAGTTCTTGGGAAGGACGAGGGACTGCCAAATGGGAAGGAATGCATGTTGAATGGAACGCATGCAGTTTGACAAGTCTCAACCCTAGTGCATGCGAATAAAATGGCCAAGATGAGTCGTGAAAGGGTTCCTCGCCCATTCCACCCGACTGCATGAGCGTGTACGGAGCTCTGAGGAGTACGACCGACCCGAGCTTGCAGAGAACCCTCGTGCTTCCCTGTGAGCCAAAAAGCCTATGTTTGGCTCTGAAAAACCGTGTAAATCCTCTGTTCTGAAAGCCGAGAAGCCTGTGTTCATTTCTGAAAAGGTCAGGTTCACCCTCTCTGTTCTGAGCCGTGGAACCCGTGTCATTCCCTACGTGGATTGTTTGCCACGTGTTCCCAAGAACCAACACTGTGAGACCTTGCGCCATTGCTAAGCCTGTTTGGGAAGCCCGTATTTGTTTTTCCAGTTGGCTATGGTGGCCACACAGAGCGGGACTGCGTGTGGCTTGCTGGCCAGTGCAAGTTTTGATTGAGCCTGTGTATGACCTCTCTCCAGGTGAGGGAGGTAACTGTTGTTGGAAGAGGCAGGTTGTCGGGCCTATGAGAAATTCTCTCCAGGTGAGAGAGTTTGCTAGGAAGTAGTTCCTTCCAGAGAGTGTCCAGCACCAGCTTCGGACTATGAGACTTCCTGATCCGGCCTGTTGCCAAGACCCAGAGAGGGAGGTTAGCACTGATGGACTATGCTTGTGAAGGTGTATACTCCCAGGCGGAATAGGCATGTGGGGAATGAGAGTCTGGTAGTAGTGGGCATAAGATGGCATCTTGGGAAGAATCCTTCCAGTTTTCTGTGTTGTTTTCCCTGTAACCTCAGCCTAGCCTAGGATTCTTTGCCTTGGGGTGGAGCTTAGTCCCAGCTCGGGGGTGACCCATTGTTGAGATGATGAGCAGTGCGGTCTAAGGCTGGGAGGTTCGTGGAAGACCTGCATGTGGTTGGTGGAATCTACCACTATTTCGAAGATAAGTATCAGATGATGTTTATTCATGTATTCCGCTGTGTATATCAATTTAATTTTAATACTATTGATTGTTGATTATAGCAGTAAATCTTATGTTTACTCTGAGTTTAATTGAATCTCTTGATTAAATGCATGTTATTACTATAATGTCGGTATGAGCTATGTACAAAGTGGTGTTATAGTTTTATTTAAGAGCGATTAAGCCTTGGTAGACGAAAGGTGGTGTTACAAATTGGTATCAGAGCCAAGGTTTTGACGTTGAGACTAGATGGGCCAGTTGAGTGGTCTTTGAACCGAGGGTGTGAGGAGAAATTGTGTCTGGAGGACCAATTTCAGACCCTGGATTGCTCTGGAGTGTCAAGGAGTTAATTGACTGTGCTTACGAGCTCAGGAGATATAGCGGTGTCGTGAAACCGCAGTGGGTGTGGTATATGGCCACAAGGAGAGAGGACACCACACCAACAGTGCTGGAGCCTTGGGATCTGTTCGGGAGGGAAGTAGCGAACCCTCGTGATCGTCGGATCGGGAAAACGTGCGCAGGGTTTAAAAAAAACCCTTTGGAGTTGCACAGGAGCGTGGGAATCGCGATACGTGAACTCTCGAAAACCCGAAAAACTAAGAAGATCTACGCTGTAGATCTGGGAGGAAGGATCAACCATTAGATATGGCGGAGTCGCACTCGAGTTAGTCGCGAAAACCTTTCGAATTTCGCAAATTCGGGAGATGGGAAGTGAGGAAAGTGAACACCTCTGAAACCCGAAACCCAAAATCCCGAAACGATCTACACCATAGATCGTAGGAAGGGAGTTGATCGTCCAATTCAGCGGAGGAGTAAACCGTAATTTTGGGATTTCGGCAAACGGAAGTTCGAGATGTGTGGATGCACGAACTTCCGATGCCCGAAACCACAAAACGTCGAGAGGATCTACGCCGCAGATATGAGAAAGATCTGACCGTTGGATTTTACTTGGAATGGACGTGGACACATGGATGTGTACCACGTGCCAGTGGGTCGAGAAGAAAAGCGAGAGTGGTGGGACCCGATGACGTCATTAAAAGCGACGTGGACCCTCCTGAACGTGCTACGTGCCACCGTGGTTGTGGGTGACAACTGTGCTATGTGGGCCCGGAGGGTAAAGTAAATCAGAATTTCGGAAGTCAGGGGTTGGAAAGGAAAGCAAGTCTAAAAGCCTCGTGAACTAAAACCCCAAAAATAGAAGTCCCAAAGTCGCGAAATCTCCAAAGACAGAAGAATCGTAGCGGATTTTAAGGACGACAGCTGTGTTGTGGGCCCAGAGAGTAAGGAAACCGAATTTTCGGAATTCAAAAATTGGAATGGCAAAAGGTTGGGAGTCACTGCATCGTGAACTCTCGGGTAACGAAGATCCGAAAACCCGAAGTCCTGAAGTCCCAAAAAGTACAGAGCCAAGCAGAGCTCATAAAATTCATGAAATTGAAACAATTTCGTAAATTGGATTGTTTATGAATGATGAAGGAATTGTCAAGAAACGAAGGCTTGACAAATTCTAGTCGTCTGCGCATTGTATTGCAGAAGGTTGACGAGTGCCAGAACTGTTTTGAATTGCCACAAAGTGCAAAGAAATGGAAGAGACACATGATGCTTCCAGTTCAGAAAACAAAGCTCAGAAGAGATAGCGTAGAGCTTTTGTAAGTAGAGTGTGCATATCAAGCATAAGGAGTGCTTATAGAGGGAACTTGTTTTAAGTTCGAAGAATTCCAGGAGACAAGCGTAGAGGGTGCCAGATGGGCACCAGAAAGTCTTTCAGAAAACATAGAAGGGTCGAGTCCCTTTGAGACTAAGTCAGTTAAAAGCTCAGAGAGAAACAGTGCAAGTTCGCACGTCGAGCGCAAGTGTGCGGCAAGGTGAAGTTAAAATTTCATTAACCAAAGCTTGGGAAGGAAAACACCGTCGAATTATTCGAGATCCTTCAAGTTTGGAAGAAAGTCAATTCCAGAATAATTGACGCCAACATATTTGGAAAGAAGTCATTGAGAATTTCAACGAATGGTCGGAATTCTCCGTGGAGAACTCGCGAAATCGCGGGGATCGTAAGATAGCCAGAAGTTGGAAGGTGGTTAGTGGATGGAGAAACTTGCCACCCTAGGATTCAGAGTAAACGTGGGTCATTGATCGTGGTTGGTTTTGAACCGTTGGATCATTTCGTGAATTCGGGGATCGTGAACTTGGAGCGCAGGCCAAATTCTTCGTCACTCCAAGTCCCGAATCGCGAAAGAGATTAACAAGGGTAGAATCGGACAATGGAGCGCTTCTAGGAAGAAGTGTCGAAAACCCATGAGTTGTCCGATCCAGCCAACTGCGAGGAGTATAACGCTAAGAGTCGTTCAGCACTCGAAAACTCAGGGGAGGTATTGAACCGTCGATCTCAAGGAAGATCGAACCGTTGATTTCTTTCATCGGGAAATCGGAAAATCCAAAGTTGGGAAAACAGAGGAATTTGTTCTCGAAAATCCCAAAACGCGAACTTCTGATTCGCGAGGAGAGATCTAGACTATTGATTCACGACAAGTGTCAGCCGTTGATTTGACGCACTTGAATTCTATGAAGACGGAAGTTGAAAAGGGAAGAGAACTATTTTCTAATTCGTGAACCGCGAAGTCCAGATTCATGAAAAAGGATCCACACCGGTGGATTATGAGGAGCTTTGAGTCGTTATATCTGACTCAAGTGGATTTCGGAAAACTAGAGATCGGAAGAAAAGAGGGGAAACTATTTTTCCAAACCCCAAAACGCGAATTGTCGATTCGCGAGGAATTGATTTGGACCATCGAATATGGAAAGTTGTGGACCTTGATCTGAGGCAAATGGGGTTCGGGAGTTCGGACCTCCAGAGAAAGGAGGAGAGTTAATCCTCGAATTTTGCGAAGGGTAAAGTCCCATAGCATTCGAAAGTTGGTGCCCCAAGTCATAGCTAGAGGTCACGCTGGTGGAAGTTAAAGGAAGAGCTAGCACACGCTAGACTCTTGTTTCTGATTTCTGGGATAGAGAGAGTCGAGGGTGACTCATATCAAAACACCCGGTACGTGAAATCCCAAAACGCCTTCTGGATAGGCGCATGGTCATAACTGGTGGCCATGTGGGAGAAACTTGTGCCACTGCTAGTTCTCGTAGGAGAGTTTTTGCGCAAAGCCTATGGTTTTGTTTTGTGGGGGTTCTAGTAGGGACCCAAAGAGTTGCTCCAACTCAGAGAACTGAAGACCCATTGACTGGGAGGTCAGCAGACCCCACTGAGGTGGGGAAACTGCATCGAAAGTGCTCAGGGAAGGAATAATCATACACAATGATTACAGTGGAGACCACAAGAAGATTCAGGAATCCTGGAAGAATTGAATGCTTGTGGGATCCGCAAGAAAAAGTGTTAAAGGGAGAAAGAAGTTGCTTCAATTTGTAGCAGCAACTATTTTTTGGCTCGTTGGGACATCCAGAGGAAAGAATGCTTGCAAGTTGCAAGTGTTGTTTGTAATGTTGTTGCATAATGAAGAAAGCAACAGAGAGATGAAGTGTTGGTTATAAGATTGATAAAAGAAGCATGAAATCTTCTACTGCTATCAGATATTCAGGGAGTATAATTTTTAATGGCAGTCAGGCACGTATGAGTTTTTATCACTCTTTTTGCATAATTGTTGAAAGGAAATTATGGTAAGAATTTCCTCAGCCAGATCTATGTTATTAAATCACATGATTATATTATTTGAATGCATGCCACCGGATGTGGTAAAGTTTGTAGGCCTGTGTTAATTCAAAGATTTTTAGCTTCTGAATGCACGCATCGACATAGTAGAATGTCATGTTAATTTGGTTATGGGGTAATAACCAAAGAATTAAAAGATAAGAACTTGTTACAAGAATGAATGCCAGAAAGATAGTCATGTATGAAACTAGGACATGGTTGGATATGGCAAGGTACAGATATGGAAAGATTATGAGCCACACCAGGTACTAGAAGCTTCCTACTTTTAAATAAACTTGGCCTACAACCTTTTTGCTAACACTAATGAACACTGCAGAATTATATTCTCGGTGTAGTGTTCGGGTCAGAAAGGAAGGCATCCAATTAATTGGAAAGATAATGGGAAGTGTATGGAGAATGTGGCAACACATTGGCCAGAATTCCAACCCATGGATGGTGAGATACATGACTGAGATAGAGAGAATTATGTAATTCAATGCAAGGTACACTGAATAAGAATGCATTGAGAATCGCACTCATACATAATAAGTGATATAATTGCATACTAAGTGCAATGGTTGAATATGTTTGGTAAGTACATGCATATATATTATTGCATGGAAATA
>WSFP011466967.1:0-18244 GCA_009831015.1 Picea engelmannii
GTACCAAGGCAAGTGTTTCTCTTCCCTAGGTGCCTAAGGGGAGAAATTGCCGAATGTGGGTCTTAGTCAAATTAATTTGTGAGATGCAAATTAAAAGATAACTTTATGATTAAAGTGAGGGTGAGTGAAGAGACACCAAATCTTAGCCACCCATATGATCTAATCTCAATCGTTAGATTAGAAAACTCCTCACCTTCCCTCATGAGGTTGATTAAGGCAAGTGGGTGCACCCATTCTTGGGTAAGTAAGAAGTGGAAGCAATCTTGTTGAGAGAAGAAAGAGGATATTGGTGAGATTCCAAGAGGCTCTTGGTGAGATGCCAAGAGCAAGGGCAAGAAGTTGAAGAAATCTTGGTGAGAGTCCAAGAGGCTCTTGGTGAGATGCCAAGAGCAAAAGAAGTGGAAGCATTCTTGTTGAGAGAACAAGAGGAGCTGAAGCATTCTTGTTGAGAGAACAAGAGGAGCTCAAGAATTCTTGTTGAGAGAACAAGAGAGAGCAAGAGAGAGGTTGAGATGAGAAAAGAGACAGCATTTGCCGAAGGAGAGAACGCATCCCAAAGCAAAGAGAAGTATGGATTTCAGACAACAAGGAAGAATAGGCCGTACCGTATGGATTTGTGGAGGTCATACAGCATGTAATGTGCACAGAAATTGAGGAGCACAACAGTTGTAATTTCTGAGAGTATTGGCATGCATTCCAAGGCTGCCATACAACATTTGTTGGCATAGAAATTGAGGTAACTGTTGTAATGTATTTCTGAGTGTATTTCCATACAGTCTGTATAGTCTTAGCAGAGTTTTGGCACAAATTTCGTGACAGTCCATACATCATTAATTGTCGTACTGTTGTACAAATTTCTGGTTCAGAAATTGAGGAGCAAAGCTACAGGAATGTCCAGATAAGTTTGTGTAAATATCTGAAGATGAAAATGCTGTAAAAGAATTTCTCAGAAGCTCATAAATAATACAAATCCCTCTCTAACTGGTTTTCCCCTTGTGGGTTTTTCCAGGGTCGAAGTTAGACCAAAAATATTTGTGTCTAATATTTTCTGAGTTTTTCATATTGCTGATATTTAATTTCTGCGTTGAAAATGATGTTCATAATCCTCATGTTTCAGTTCTGAAATTTATTTTCTGTTCAGAATTTATCTTCTGTTAAGTTTTTTAGATGCTGAAACACCACTGTAGCTTATGTTGAAACACCGTTGTAGTATATGCTGAAACACAGTGCTGAGTATATGCTGAAACACCAGGCTGTAGCATATGTTGATGCTGAAACACCATGGTTGTAGCATATGCTGATGCTAAAACACCACTGTGAGCAGATGCTGAAACACGGCTGTAGCATATGCTGAAACAGTGTTGAAACTGTGTTTGGCATTTAAATTTGACTGAAAAATCAGCGAGACTGAAACTGGGTGGGATTTTGAAGAAAAATTAACATGCTTCTCCTCATTTAAACCAAACTTCTTATGAAGATTCTTTAACGTGAAATCGGTTGAATGAGTTAAGTAAAGGAGAAAAATTCAATGAAGCTCAAAACAAGTATAATTTGAGTTCAAAACAAAAGGAGGTAAAACCAAGTACATCTACTCAGCCTAAAAAGTCATATACCCCTCCCAACACAGTGGTTGCACCAAATAAAGAAATAGGAGAACAAAACAATCAACCTATTATTAAGGCTTTGTTGATGGGCATATGTGACAAATCGTCAACTGGAAGGATAGATCCAGACCGGGGTTGTCTAATTAACCCAAGCCGTTTGGTATGATCTATCCTGACGGGTTTAATGGCTCCATTAGCCAACTAGGGTCCTAAAATAATGAAAGAAGATAAACTACCCTAAATCTATAACTACGATACTATGTACATGAATCTAATTATTTACAAATTCTAAATAGAACATAAATATGAACATGTGATTATGAACAGGATATTTACAATTTGCAAGTTTTGGTGTATGTCTTGCGAAATCAATGTTTTTGTAATTGTTTACGAAATAGATAAAGAAAGCACTTAATTTTTATATTTTTTGTTTAATAATTTAAAATCTAAGAACTCAAAAGATACTAATAAAACATAATTTGAAACAAGAACAAAATAATAGTCTCAGCCAATTTAAACTGTCTTATTTCACTAATAAATAAAATAATAGAAATTGAATGTGAATAAAACTAACCTGATATTAGTCTCATACTGTGTCTATATCCTTGTACAGTTCAAACTTCCAACTATCTTTCCTATGAGGGAAATTTGTAAAAGGATTGTGCTAACATCTCTAGAATAAACTCAAGGTATTTTTGGGAGAAAGGATATAAAAACAAGGTGATAAACATATAGATCCAGTGACCTTGTAATGATGAATGTTTACAGTAAAAGAAATTTTAATGTGAAGCATTCATATGATACATCAACTTAACATCAAGCATAAATCAATGGTATTAAAGTGAAATAACAATCACAGATATAATATATGAAACAACAAGTTATAGACAAATTTTAAAGCACTGAATAAAATGAAACATTATATGCTAATGAGACTAAAGTTGTATAACATATTAATATTCCATAATATAAGAGGCAAGACATAAATGGAACAGTGTCACACTGGTCTAAAGCCGAAATGTGAACAAATTGTCCATATAGTCTTGGGAATTACATGTCCATAATCCATCCCAAAAAGATGACGCCCTTCACTAACAAAAGTGAACAGTGTTTAAAGTAATCTGGGATCCAAATACTCATATCTCACAGGATAGAGTTGAATCTCCCAAAATCAAGTAATATTACAAAATAGTGGATTGGAAACCACTCATACCAGAGTTGGTTTATTCAAAATTAAATCAAAGTTTTTATAAAACATAAAGAAGGAGAAACTACTAATCATTTAAGTGTATAATTGAAAATATTTCTTCCAAGTAATCAACAGCAGAATCTCCCATTTCCTGAGAATAACAAAATCAATTTGATAAATTAGAAAAACAATTTCTAATAACTAATTTTTATTAAAAGAGACTTGGCTACAAAATCAAAGATTGTGTATCCAGTCTTAATTTTAGTCAATGAAATCAAAATTTAAATATAATTATTTTGAATTAGATAACATAAATGAATGAAAGGAAAATAAAATTGTCTTACCATTAAAAATTAACTAAAGAGGGATGAGACAGTTCAAAGTTTATAATTTCCTTGACACTGGTCGCATTCTTAATGATTATGTTTCTAGATCTTTTGATTTGTTTCTTCTCCCTTTCAGCATGCATCTTGAGATCAAGGTTTTCTTTCTTCAACAGATCATTCTAAGCAATCAAAGTTTTAATTTGGGCATGTAAGAGAGGAACGTCGATATAGTAATTCTCAACCCAATCGAGACAGCCATCACAGTGTACAGGGGAGATGGAAGATCGACGAGGGACACAATCGACCAAGGGTGCTTTAGTCTTACCTGTTGTTTTCTCCAAATATTGCCCAATACCCGAGAATCCTTCTTTACCCTTAAGGCATGGTGGTAAATTTGTCATGAAATCATATGGTTTAGTATGAATGATAACTTCCCACATGGAACCCTGAATTTTTGGATCTTCCCGTGCTAGGAAGTCTTTTATCTCATGATATGAACCCTCATTGATCTCGATCGGATCGATCGAGCTCAGATGAGTATCATTTTGGTTCCTTACTTTCCTAGAGATTATGCGACCCTCTTTCTTATTCTTGAAACCCAAATTTGTGCATTGTTGCTTTGTTCCTTTACCGAATTTCTAGACATAAGACTTAACACTAGCATCGTTCATAGGCACATGAGGGTCTCACTTCCCTTAAATTCATCATTCACTTGTTCTGGATATCTTGCAGGTGAAAACCTACATGGTGATCCTTCATCTAGAGGGGTTTTATCAATAAACTTTGGTCCATTAATTGAATTAATGAACTGGTCTTCAACCACTAGCTTATCTAAGTTAGGGTTTGCAATTAAAAGAGGGTTTGTTGTAGGATCATCCTGGGCGAAGCCATTCCTCATCAAAAAGGTCTCCCAATTGTCACTTATGGTCGACAAATGATACATCAACAAGATTTTGACCAATCCATGGTGGAACATGCTCGAATTGATACCCTGTCATTTGTAATGCTTGGACATCTTATAGAGACTCATCAATAGGTAAAGGGGCATATCTAAATCGAAACCTATGAAATTCATGAGAAAATAGATATGATATAGAAATACCAGCCCGTATCAACCTTCGCAAGTAACAATTTTTTTTAGAATTAACAATAAACTATGCCATCTAGGTTTTAATAGAGTGATAGGAATACCTTTTACACAACAATTGGTTTTTCGGGAGGTCATAAACAAATTCCATGGGACTTCTTCTATCTTGGTGTTTTTAAACCATCTCTCACCCTTTGATGGGATCCTTGTTGATTTGCTGACAAAATCTTCTGTCAATTCTAATTGTATGTCTCCAATCTTAGCTCTAAACTCGTCAAAGGTTCGTGTGAAAGCTTCTGCTACCTGGAGGTTATAACCCTCGAATTTATTGAGGAATATATCCCATCCATGATCCTTTAGGTCCTCAATAGCATCGTCATGGGATAGTAAGGCTTGGCCTCCGTTCGGATCTATGCGAACGATGGGCTCCATGACCACTATAAAAAGGATGCAACAGAGATCACTTGAAATAGTTTTAGGTTCCAATCGTGTGAGCAACAAAAAAAAGTCTGAACGGAGAGTGGGAACATGAAAATATTAGAGCTTGTAGGTTATCATAACTTGTATAGTGATAACGAAAACCATAGGGTTCATTGTATTCCTTACCATCTCTCGCGAGGAGTGCCAAAAACTACAGACTACAAAACCCTATGCAGTTAATGAATAGCTTCATTAATGTTTTGAGCCAGCAAGGTAAGGTGAAAACGCAAGTACAACAGGTCTATACTCATTGGTATGAATGTTGATACGACCATTGAAATCATGAGAAGAATATCAAAAATTTACCAAGGCTCTTCATGTATCAAAACAATTCGATAATGAACTATTGAACCATTGAATTCATAACAACCATATTAAAACAAAAAATCGATAATGGATTAATCAACCATTTCATAAGATTTGAATTTCAATTACATATGGAAGGCTTTTTAAAAAATATTTCTAAGGAAAAAAATGATTAAACCAAGCCAATTTTTATGTTTAATTCATGCTTATAGTCATGACTTAAAAATAAAACAAACGAAAATGCAAGCAATAAAAATTCAATAAGATAAACTTTAATCCAACAATCATTTCGAAACTCAAAAAAATGTATACAAAATTGAGGTGATGGCAGCTACGGAAAAGTGTAATCTCTTTTGATCATGTTAAATATCAAAATCATGTGTGGATGCCAAAAGGCTCCTATTCAAGAAACAAAGGAAACTCAAAAATCCCAATCCTATTTTAATTTTGAGAATGAAATCTAGTAAATCAAGATTCTTATCTCACTCCTAGAATTGATGAAAAATGAATATTTTAAGAAATCTATCTAAAAAATGTTGCGGTCTGGATCTTTTTCCCCTTCAACAGACTCAGTTAACTTGGAGGATGAGAAACCTGCAGTTATATTGGGACCACTGGTAGAAGACAGAGATGACTCATCTCCCCCCGTTTACACTTCTGTGAATGTGCATGACAAAATATTGCACAATTATCTTATGGACTCAAGTGCATCCCACAATTTGATGCCTAAGGCTGTCATGGATGAATTGGGTATGGAAATTACTAAACCATATCATGATTTGTATTCTTTTGACTCAAGAAAAGTAAAGTGTATTGGAGTTATTAAAGATCTAGTTGTCACTCTTTTTCAACTACCTATGAAAAGCATAGTCATGGATATTGTAGTTACAGATGTTCCTCCCAAATTTTGGATGTCTTTGTCTAGATCATGGATCAATAGGTTAGGAGCGACTTTGCAAATGGATCTTTCTTATGTTACCATACCAGTCTTTGGGGGTGAGCACAAAAGATTGTATACAGAAGCTCAGTTAGCATATATCATAAGAGATGAGAGAAACCCAAAAAACTATCCCATCTATGTTGTTGGTACTGATTTAGGATCCATTATTCTTCATCTTACTTATTCTCCTTAGTCACCATTAGAAATAAAAAAATCAGTCACCAACAACATGTGAAACAACTAGATAGGGTGCTCAAACATGGAAGATGTATTTTGGTGGTGCATCTTCCAAGGATAGTGTTGGTGCTAGTGTACTGTTAATTTATCCCTCTCAGGATGTCAGAACCTTGTCCTTCAAACTTTAATTTGAAACCACAAACAACATTCCAGAATATGAAGTCTTAGTTTTGGGGCTTAGAGCTGCAAAGGATATGAAAATTGAAGAATTGTCAGTTTTTGGAGATGCAGAGCTAATTGTGCATCAAGTCAGAAACATCTATCAAACAAAGAATCCTAGACTGAAAGCTTATAGGAATGAGGTTTGGGACCTCATTGATAATTTATTCTCAGCTTTCAACATATTTTTTGTTCCCAGAGAGGCTAATACACTGGTTGATTCCTTAGTTGTTTATGCCAGTAATTTTAAAATCCCACTACCTCCAAAGCCTAAGTATAATGTTGAGGTGAAATACAAACCTGCTATACCTAATAATGTCAAGCATTGGAAGGTTTTTGAAGATGATCAAGAACTAAAGAGGTTTTTGGAAACCATAGATGAATTTTATTCTCTTCATATTGACCAAGATTTCGATGATGATAAAATCCTGCATGCTAATAAATTTCTAAACAAGAATGCAGATTACAAAATTGTTCAGTTGCCTAGCAATCACATTCCTAAAGGAATGGTTCCCTTGGAGATATTGTTTGATAAAAATGATGTTGTTTTGAAAGTGAGTGGTTCTAAGGAAAATGCAGTTCTGTTAGAATGTAATATAGGAACTGAAGAGGAACCCAAATATGTTAAATAGTCCAGTAGTTTGTCAGAAAATATATCAAACTGTTGAAATAATTTTATGATTCTTTTGCATAGAAGTATGAAGACCTGGAAAATCATGATACTAGTATAATTGAGCATAGAATACCTTTTAAAATTGGCACCAAAGATTTCAAGCATGAAACTTAGGCAGATTAACCCTATGTTATTGCCCATTATGGAAAAAGAGGTTAAAAAATTGCTTCATGCCTAGATCATTATACCTCTGAGGTATTCCGACTGGATAGCTAATTTTGTCCCTATTAGAAATAAGAATGGTGATATCAAACTTTTTTTTCACTTCAGGAACTTAAATAGGTGTTCCAAAAAAGACAACTACCCCATACCAAAAATGGAGCATATCTTGCAAAGGGTGACAGGCTTAGAAAGGATTTCAATGACTGAAGGGTTTTCGGGCTACAATCAGATTTTTTTGTTACCAGAGGACAGAGAAAAGACAACATTTTCCACTCCTTAGGGTACATTGATGCATTCCAAGATGCCATTTGGTCTCATGAATGCAGGGGTAACTTTCCAACGTGCAATAGGAATTGGATTTATTGGAGAGAAAGACAAGTTTGTGGTTATCTACGTGGATGATATCATAGTGTTTTCCAAGTCTGATCAAGAGCATTACCAACATTTAGAGAAGGTGTTTATGAAGTGCATAAATTATGGGTTCTCCCTTAATTCCAAGAAGTCTTTTTTTTCCATGAAGGAAGGTAAGCTGCTAGGACATATTGTCTCAGCTAAAGGAGTAAAAATTGACCCAAATAGAGTAGAGGGTATCAAAACTCTTTCTCTCCCAAGGTCCAAGAAATAAATTCAGTCCTTCTTAGGTAAGCTAAACTTCTTGAGGATATTTATATCTAACTTTGTTGAGTTATTTAAATTCATCATTGTCATGCTGAGAAAAGGGAATGAATTAAAATGGACACTAGAAGCTAGGAGTTATTTTGAGAAGATAAAACAAGCACTGGCTAATGCTCATGTTTTGATCAATCCTGACTACTTAAAGGAATTTTTTATTTTTTCATTTACCTCAAATGATACATTAGTTTTTTTCCTTCTTCAGAAGAATTCAGATGGAATGGAGCAGCCTATCTCTTTTTTCAATAGGGCCTTGAGATATGTTGAAGTCATATATGACATCATGGAGAAAAAATATTATGCTTTAGTCAAAGCTCTAAAATCCTTCAGGGTATATGTTCCTCACTCAAAAATCATTGCTTATGTTCCTTCAAGCTCCATGAAATAAATTTTGATTCATCCTGATATAGATGGGAAAAGAAGTAAGTGGATTACTAAGATTTTGGAGTTTGATCTTGAGGTGAAACCCACCAAGCTGGTAAAAGGTCAAATTTTAGCTAGATTGCTAGTTTAATCCAATTGTAAGGCACTGGGAGTAAATTTCATGAGTACTAACTTTATAAATCAGCAATCTGATATTCCTATCAGAAACTTGCAAATCAGCTCAAAAATGGAAGAATGCAATTGGTACAAGGACCTCATATATTTATTGCAAAATTTGCATCCTCCCACTGGACTTGAGAAGACCAAAGTAAGAGATTTGAAACTTAAAGAAGTAAGGTATTGTATTGTTGATCAGATTTTGTATTGGAAAGATCCTTTATGGGTTCTTTTAAGATGTTTAGATCCAGAAGAGGAAAAACAAACTATCACTAAATTTCATGGGAGTTTATGTGGAGGTCATCACTTCTGGAGGACTACAGCATACAAGATACTTAGAGTTGGGTAGTTATGGCCTATTTTATTCACTTAGTGTGTGCAAAGATCAAGACTTGTGAAAAATGTCGGAAATTCTCAGGAAAATAGCATCTCAAATATTTTCCTCTAAAACCCATAGTGGTATCTGGCCCTTTTCAGCAGTGGGGATTAGATTTTATTGGATAAATTCATCCATCCTCAAGTGGCTGGAACCGTTGGATTATGACTACTACTGATTACTTTACCAAATGGATAGAATTCATTCCCATGAGGAATGCAACACACAAAGTAATTATTGGCTTCTTGGAAGATATTCTATCAAGGTTTGGTTTCCCAAATAAAATTGTCACTGATAATGCAACAACTTTTAAGGCTGAGCCCCTGGTGAATTTTTGTGAAAAATTTTGGTATTCAACCTATACACTCCACTCCATATTACCCTCAAGGTAATGGCTTAGCATAATCCTCCAAAAAGAGATTAACAGAATCCTCCAATAAGAGCTTAGTGAATATTATCCAAAAATTGTCGGAAGATAATAAGAAGTCATGGGATTGAAAGTTGAAGTTTTCCCTATGGGAAGACAGAGTAACCACCAAAAGGTCAATTGGCACCACACAATTTCAGTTGGTTTATGGAACTGAAGTTGTTTTTCGTGATCAGTTAGCTTTACCTGTGGAAAATTTCTTCAAGATAAAGAAGGGGAAATAGATGACATGATTAGGAGGATGCATCAACTTGTGGGAGTACAGAAAAGCAGAGAAAAAAATTTGACAAATCACAGAGTCATCAACAAAAAATCAAAGAATTTTTTGACAAGAAGGTGAAGAAGGAATATTTTTAGCTTGGAGACCTGGTACTCAAATGGTATTCTCAAAGGAAAGATAAGGGAAAACATGGTAAATTTGAAGCCCTTTGGGTTGTTCCTTTTAAAATTTTTGAAGTTTTGCAAAATAATACTTTTAAGCTGCAAAATTTGGAAGATGTTGAAATTCCTGGTGGCCCAGTCAATGGGCATTTTCTAAAAAAATATTTTTTCTAAAGCCATGAGTGGCTTCATTTCATTGTAAATACCAGTTTATTAGTTAGTTTTGTTTTATTTTAATAATGACTCCTTGTTGTAGGAAAATCCCCCTGCGGACAGGTGAATTCCCTCTTGGATCTTAGATCCCTATGACCAAGACAGAAAAATGCTAACTTTGAACACTAACTTTCCTTTAAACATAGCTAAGCTAGTCAATAGAGAAGACAAATAAAGTATGAGTACATTTTTACAAAGTTTTTCCTCGCTTAGTCCAAGTTGAACTTGATCTCCAAGTCCTTTAAAAAGTCCCAAAATCCAATAAATAGTGGAGACAAAGCATACTTCCTATTCTACCATGATTAGTTTAAAGCTAGATTTATCCAAAAGACAAGGTCATGCAAATGTACACAATATTGAAGGAAACAGGCCAAGAACATGTATTAATGATAACTCAAAATAGATACTTACAAACCATTTATGTAGTTGCAACAGCCTCTCCAAGTCCTCCTCATCCATCCCTTGCACAAAGATCCCAAGACCATAAGTTTGATACCTCCAATTTTCTTCCTTCCTTATGAGATCATAATTTTGGTATCTCTAAACTTCTCCATCCCCCCTCCTCCATGGAAATCCCTCATTAAATAGGATTTGGAGGCTTAACCACCATGGACAGGATCTCTCATCAGATCCACTAAAAAAAGGATCTCTAAGATATTTAGGGAGAAAATATGTCTTAAGGATTTTAGGGAGGAAATATCTCTCAAGGATTTTAAAAAGGAAATATTTCAACCATCCATGAGATCCTCCACCTTCCCTAAAAAATAGGAAACCAAATGTGAGGTGGATTCTTACACTTAATTACTTTCTTTTTCATGAATATTAATAATAATTCATGTGTACTTGGTATTTTGACCTTCATGTAATATATCCCTCCTCCACATTCACTAGGGATTGTGACATAGGTTATTCCATGGTGTCGAGGTGTATGAGACACTTATATGACACTTTACGACACTTAGGGTGAGGTACCTAGGTGTGAAAATTTCATGTGTAAAAGAATGCCTCCTAAAGTGTGAGGTCATAAGAGATAATGATGACCGAAACACTTTACAAATATTTAATTGAAGGGTGTGGAGTTGGAGAACCTGGAAGAAGTTGCAAAAAACCATCAAACAGTATTAATAAATGTTCCATTTTTTAGGCAGACATACCTATGCTCAGAATACGATATGACTCAAAGCATGGCCACCGACCAATACACTATGGATCCATGAAAAATATTGACTAAGGATATGGCCACCAAAAATACAATGTGGATCCCTACCTCCATGACATGAACTGATGATCGTAGCCACGAAAAATACACAATGGAGCTATGAGATGAAAAAACATAGCCACAGACTAATACAAAGTGGATCTATGTGACAGTATATAAATCAATATGCTTAAATGATCTCCTTTCACAGCCTGGGTATAGTAGATATCAGAGTGAACACTGAACCCATGGTTTTCTTACCAACCCCGTTGTGGTACGAATCTAACCATGTGAATAGATGTTTTAATGTCAAACATGGTAGAAACCACTTGATTACCGGTCATTGAGGTAAACCATTAACAAGTGAGAGGGAAATCACCAATGATGTCAATGACTCCCAAGGTACCCTAGTACATTCCAGCGAATGTGAGTAAATGAACTGAAGTCAAACATTTTTGGAATCATCCGATCAGAGGTCAATGATGTAAACCCACTATCGGAAGAGAGGAGGCATGTGATTGAGGCATACAGGTCCCAAGGTACTAACTGGTTTCTAACTCTAATTCCTGGATGATGTGTTGAAGTCGACAAGAAAATACTCGTCGAAGGAGGGCCTTGATGTATCCCCCATCAACGACACAAAACTGACATAGAGATGTAAGATGGTGAATCAAATGAGTATGGATTGACACGGGTAATGGAAATTGGAAATACTGCAAATGGATGGTTTGAAGTGAAACTTCCCTTGAACATTATGAGGCACGACAACTGACTTGGCAGCATTGACTCGACGATTACCGAAATGTAATGTGACGAAAATAAGAGAACTCTTCGACTGGACGAAAAAGTATGGCAACACATAAAATTGGTGTGAGTCAGAGACAAGTGGATTACCCAACTGTAATACAAGACCCAAACATGTGCCATGTTCAAGGGCAACAAAATATGCCATAAAGGATTCTCAAAAAACTTGACCCACTTCCTTCAATTTTTTCCCCCACCTAGATAGATGAGTACATCTTTTTAATTTAAGGAGCTCGAGGAGGATAACACATGCTCGATATAACTCACCTTCAGTAAGTTCCTCTTCCTTTTTTTAATGAACTAGAAGAAGTAAGGGTCTGTTCCCATATGGTCCCTTGAATGTGTAGTTTAGTGAGTCCAAAGAAGGAAAACTCGGTGGTTTTTCATGTTTAGAGAGTCTGAAAAGAACTTAAAGATGACTCCAGGGTTGTCCTTTTTCGTAATTTTAGTCTCGCGAGGCCGAAAAATAGATAAAATACCCCTCGAAAGACGCCCTTTCAAACTTTTTAATGAATTTGAAAGGAAGCAAGATCACTCGACAATATTTTCATGTTTAGAGAATCTGAAAATAGTTTAAAGGAGACTCCAGGGGGTTCCTTTTTCATATAACCTTTACGAGTCCAAAAAAGTGATAAAAGTTTACTCGGTTACATTCTCATGTATTTTCGAGCATGAGAAAGAACAAAGACTAAGCTTGGTATTGGTTTCATTTTTACACAAGCTTGAAACAAAATTAAACTATGCTTGTAAATTCCCAACGTAATTTCCAAAGGTAGGGATACCCATGGATGGTTAGTAATTTTCCCCCAGCTTGAAAAGCTAGTGGAATAACTCCATAATGATAATCAAAGACTGGAGACATGCCCCTCCAAGCTTCAATTCATTCACCGACTTTGAGGTTGTCACCAATTTTTGTACTAGATGGAGAAAAAGGATAAGGGTGGATGAAATGAAGGTTTAAATATGAGACCTAACGAAAGACTCGACTCAACATCTATGAGATATAGCTAAATAAATCAACTCAATGGGAGAGGTGACTGTTTCATTTTTTAATGAGCTTGACACAGGAAAAGAACTATGCTCAAGGCTCTAGGTTCAATCCCCAAATTTTTGTTTCATTTTTTAACGAGCTTACTACAAAGAGGAAAACTATTCTCGTATCTTCTCTCCTTGATCATGGCTTCCAAGAAGACAATTATTTGGAAGGAAGCCATGTCAAGGGATAAAAATCAGTCATGGCTTCCAAGAGATCTCCATTGGATGGAAGAACAATGCTCTGGAAGGAACACATGTTGAGGGCCGTGACAGGGGTAAGGAGATCATTCTCTACTAGCCCTATCGAAGAGATCATCATGTCAACTATCGGATCTAAGTTAGGAGAGACTGATCTCATAGTGAGAGGCTCATCTTCATCGAAATTTGAAGTCATGGGAGATAATGCCACATAATTGACCTGTGGCGGGGGCGATATCATCTGCATATAAGAACCATTTAGGAAGGTCATTGGGTTGGTAATAAAGTCAGGACCAACGAATGAAAGTTGATCAATAGCCACAATTCTTCCATCGTGAGGGAAAGATATCACATGAAAAAGAGTGGACACAATAGCTTTCATGGCATAGACATAATCTCTCCCAAGGAGTAAATCAAAATCCAAGGGGTCCTGGACTACCATAACATCAATAAAGACATTTTTCCCTCCCAAAGTTATGGGAAACTGAGGAAGGACTCCTAAAGGGTGACTGGTTCTTCTGTTAAAATATAATATATTATGTGTAACTGGTACAAGCTGAGGATAACCAAAAGCTTTCCAAGCAATAGAGGATAAAATCCTAATGGACACACCTTCATCTATCAACGTCCGAGGAATGTCTTGACCAAAAACATGTACTTTAATCTTGAAATGAATGTGAGAAGGAAGACGAGGTCCAGTTAACGCACCCCAATAAAAAAGGATGGCCTCATTACTTGGAGGAGGTTTTGTGGGAGAAGGAGGAATTCCCCCCAGCACGGTAGATTTTTTATCAATGAGAAAAACATGGGCAGTATCGGGTTTACTCTCTAGAGGGAGAGTAGGATTGATCGATGATGATATCAGATTGTCCACTTGGGTTTTATTCTCCAAAGGTGGAGTGGTATCAACCGATGGAGGAACTAGATCGACCACTTTGGCACTCTTCAGAGGAGGAGTGGGATCGATCGATGGAACTGGATCGACCACTTTGGGTTCACTCTTTAGATGAAGAGTGGGGCTGACCGATGACGAAACTTGATGCAGCACCCCTACCTCAGCAAGTTTTGCTTGACCTCCTAGTCTTTGGATCTTCTAATCCCTCAGCCGAAATGGCTCCTTAGTTCCCACTGGAACCTTCGCACATATATCCATAGGTCCTTCTTAGAAGTTACACATGTGCGATCAAGCACTAGGCACGAACCTCCACCACACGCGACCAACCGATATGACCACGACCTTCCCCTGAAAGGGTGGTTTAGGTTTCATGACTTCACAGTTCCTATTGTGAGTCCCTCTAACTCCTTTGACTCCCAAAACCCCGAAATGGGCTAATGGATCTTTAACTCTTCATTTATGCCTCAACCATGTGACCTTAGTCATGTCCTGGGGTCCACCTCTGAGCGCATCAGGATTTTGCGACTCGTGAGTTCGCAATACGACTCCTATCCTTTATCCTGAACTCCGAACTTGTGACTTCTTCTCCTCAGATCAACGGCCCTGAGATTCCCACGATCTGACAGTCTATATGGTGTCGGAATTTTGCGTATCTGGATTTTTCAACTCAATATATACAAGTCACAATTTCCTCCACACTCTGACTCCCGAAATGTCGAAATCTAAAACCACAAGATCAATGACTCCCTCTGAACCAGATCTGACGGCAACTATTCCTCCTGAGCTTGTGAGTGTTGAAATACACTCAGCCTTAACTTCTCCACTGATCCACTAGATCCAACAGTCCATGGCGAATCATTAGTTCTCCCTCTGAGAAATTCAACCGTTTGTTCAAGTTCTCAATGCTCCTAGCCAAACAACTCAGTGTCTCCTTCTAAACTTGTTTTCTGCGAGGTAACTTCGACCCTATTCTTCCCTTCAAACTCTTCGAAGCCTCTATCTCTCATGAGCTTGGTTCTTGATGCAACCTCAAGGATTCCAAGGGATTCTTCCCGCACTCCTTGTGGCTTCAAGATAATCTCTAATTATCTAAACTCTCCAACTCTACGCACTCCTTGCAACAAAAATCCTTCTACCACTCACTGGGTTGGAAAATTCTAAGACTTCAACCTGCTTTCACACACTTGGCATGACTCTATGCTATGCTTTCACTTTTGTTGGTATGAGTACAATGTTACCTCTCCTTAGTTTTCTGAGATAAAACTCATAACCTTGTCAACGTACTCCTTGTGGATTGTCACTGCACTCCTTGCAGGAATTCTCAAGAAGAGAAACAATTGAAACTCATACTCTCCCTCTCACAAACTTCATACATTCAACATGAAATCATTTACACAAGCATTGAAACAAATGCATAATAGAGCATATAAGCAAATTGTAAACATACCATTCAATATATGCAAACAATATTCATCACAACACCATGAAATTGAATCAAAGCATTCATATATTAACTCAAGTGCTTTTGTACATGGGTTCTATAGCATCAACTATCTCCTTATACAATTTATCTTCTACAATATATGCTCTTTTATTCTTCTGCTCTACCTCTTTACTCTTACAATGAGAATAATCATACAATACAATACATACGAGGGAGATTTCTAGAGTTTTCCCTCCTACTCTCTAAACTATCTTATCAAAAATAAAAGCTACAGCTACTTTACATTTAATACATTAAATGCCTTCAACTGACATATGAGAGAAAATGCTCAAGATTTGTGTTACAATCTCCAAACCATAAAAGAAAAAATATATTTTTCAGATATTACATTAATGTTTCATCCTTTCAAATTCAAAACATCCTCAAAATGTATGCCAATGTGTTTACAGTTGCCCTCTACTTTTGTGCTTGCTTTGCTAGGGATGCTCCTGCATCATACTCCTCTGGCTGAAAAATTCATGGGCTCTTTTCCATGAGGTCTTGCACCATCTATCCATGTTTTTGGATCTTTACCTCATTTTCCCAACTGGCATATTCAATCAAGTGTCCCTTCCACTTTACCAAGTATTTAAAATACATCTTCCTCCGGGTCTTCTTGCTAACTCTCTGATCAATGATCTTTTCCATATGTGGCCTTTCAGCTGCAGGCATCTGTTTAACCCACTAAACTTCTTGTTAAATATTTTATCCTCTCGCTTCATATGCTCTGTAAGGATACAGATCTACTACGTTGAATATGGGTGATATGCCCACATCATTTGGAAATTCTATCTCATAAGCATTTGCTTCAAATTTCCTCAGAATCTTACACAGCCCTATCTTTTTCATCTTTAGCTTATTATACATTCCCCTTGGGAACCTTTCTTTTCTGAGGTGTTTTAATACTAAATCTCCAACTTCAAACTGAATATATCTTCTATGTTGATCTACTCTATGCTTGTATTCCTGGTTGGAATTCTACAACCACTCTTTAATCTTACTGTGGAGCTCCTGCATCTCTGCTGCAAAATCTCCTACTCCAACACTTCTGAACTCATTCTGCTCTAAGTCTCTTAACTTAGATACGCCTCTTGGATGCATTCCATACATTATCTAGAATGGGATCTATCTTGTGCTCCAGTTAGGTGAGTCATTATATGCAAATTCTGCTTGTTGCAGAATCTGATCCCACTAACTATGACGTTTAGCTACTAAGATCGTTATTAAATCTCCCAAGTTTCGGTTTACTACCTCAGTTTTTCCATCCGTCTGAGGGTGATATGCTGAGCTAAAAGATAAAATTTTCCCCAGCTTCTTCCAAAATGTCCTCTAGAAATGACCTACAAATTTGGTATCTCGATATAAAACGATACTCTTGGGTAAGACATGAAGTCGAATGACTTCTTTGAAAAAAAGATTTGCAATGTGTGTTGCATCACTGGTTTTCTGACATGGAATAAAATGTGCCATTTTGGAAAATCTATCGACTACCACGAATATGGAATCACAACCCCTCTGTGTTCTCAGAATTCCTAACATAAAATCCATGCTTACCGCATCCCATAGCCTCTCTGGTACTGGCAATGGTTGATACAATCTTGTATTCTATTTTTTCCCCTTTGTGTGCTAGAAAATTCTGCATATGTTCACAAACTTCTTGACATCCATCCTCATCCCTGACCAATAATACAAAATGTTCAATTGTGCAAATGTTTTATCATGGCCGAAGTGTCCAGCCAATCCCCCACTATGCTTCTCCTTTAAAAAAAATTCTCTCATAGAACTCTTCGGGATATACAACTGATTTCCTTTGAATAATAATCCATGTTGGATCAAATATTCAACCCACTGACTTCTATCTCTTAGAATAGGATTCTCACATGCTTCATAAGCTTCCTTGAAATCTGAATCATTTATGTACATATCCTTAGGGCTATCAAAACCTAAGGTCTTCACACAAAACTCCTGCAGAATCAAACATTTCCTACTCAATGCATCAACAACCTTATTAGCAGTTCCATAAATGTGTTTTATAACAAAAGTAAAGTTCTGCATAAATTCAACCCATTTTGCATGTTTCTGGTTCAATTTCTCATGTCTGGTTACGAGTTGTTAAGCATGATTGTCATTGTACAAAATGAACTCTTTCAGAACTAAGTAGTGCCTCCAATTCTTCAATGCTTGTATGATTGCATAAAATTATTTATCATATGTGGAATAATTTTTCTTAGCATCATTCAGCTTCTCACTGAAGTATGCAACTGGTCTATTGTCTTGACTTAAGACTACTCCAATCGTGAATCCACTTGCGTCACATCTCACTTGAAATGTCTTACTAAAATCTGGCAGAACCAGAACTGGTTGTCCAGTTATCTTCTCCTTTAACAGCTTGAAACTTCTTTCTGCTTCCTCTATCCAATGAAAAGATATATGTCTTTTCTTGACTATGTCCATCATTGGTGTAGAAATTCCACTAAAATGTCTGATGAACTTCCTATAAAAACTGGCTAATCCATGGAAGCTTCTGACTTCAAAGATATTCCTTAGCGACGACCATTCTTTGATTGCTTTTACCTTTTCGAGATCCATCTTCCAAATCATTCGAAGAGATCACAAAACCCAAATAAATGAGTTATTTCCTCATGAAAGATGACTTCTTCATACTTATCAGCAACTTCTCTTGTTGCAATCTCCTCATCACTAGAGTTAGGTGTCTCAGATGCTCTCCCTCAGTCTTACTAAAGATCAGTATATCATCAAGATACACAATTACAAATTTTCCAATGAAATCCTACAAGACTTCATTCATCAATATCATGAAATTACTTGGCGCATTTGTCAAACCAAACGGCATGACAA
>WSFP011466970.1:0-18244 GCA_009831015.1 Picea engelmannii
CAATAGATGACAAACATCCATGGGAATAACATCACAGAGTATTTCATCTTCATACCCTCCTATTTTAAATTCAACTAAACATTGTTTAGTGACATTTACCTGATGTCCTTTTTGTAGCCATGAAACTCTGTATGGACTTGGATGTTCAATCGTTTCCAGCTCCAGCTTTTCTACCATCTCTGTAGAAATGAGATTATCTGTGCTACCACTGTCCACAATGACCTTGCATGCCCAATTTTTGGTCTTGCAAGTAGTCCAAAAAAGTCTGTTCCTTTGGACCGAACTCTCCACCTCCTTCTCTGGCGTTAAGAGAACTTTTCACATCATCAATGATCTTCCGCCTTCAGCATCCTCTGCCTCAACATTTTGCCTCTGTGCTTCGACAATGTGAGTCTCACCTCCTTCTTTCTTTTTATCTGGACATTCATAAGACTTGTGTCCATTCTTTCCACATGTGAAACATTTCACCACTCCACCTCTTCCTCTTTCTCTATCTATGGTACGAGGAAATTTTTTTCCATCAGCATACTGACCTCTCTGTTTGATATGCTGCCCTCTCTGTGAGCTTCCACCTCTCTCAGTTTGAGTCTGAGGTTTCTTCCACTCTTCCTTGGGTTTCTGATTTCTATCCTGGGCAACTGATTTGCCTCTGGGTTGACTTCTGCCTCGGCCTCTTTGACCTTGTTTTTGGCTCAGCTTCTCTTCAGCCTTTAGAGCCATCCGATAAGCATCTTCCACCATTCGAATGGTCATCATGCTCATCTCATCCTGAATGTCGTATCTCGGACCATTCATGTACCTGGCAACCTTTTCATCATCACTTTCACGATGACCTTCCTTGATGTTCAGCCTATAGAATTCTTGAGTGTACTCCTTCACTGTCATCAACTTCTGTCTCAAATTCTGCATTCTCCAAAACAGAGTAATTTGTTAATCCCTGGGAATGAATTTCACCTTCATCTTTGTGATCATCCCATCCCAACTCTTGATCTTTTGCTTGCCCTTGTAGTGTCTGTCAGCTTGTAGCTCATCCCACCACAATGTTGCATGTCCTTTCAATCTCGTGACAACGTGTTTGAACTTTTTGTCTTCCTCGACGTCTTCATAGTCAAAATATGTGTCCAGAGCTCTGATCCAGTCTAGAAGCTCTTCAGCATCCAGGTTTCCTTCATATACTGGAATATCCATTTTTTCCTTAGCACTCATTCTTGCAACAACCCTAATCAGGCATTCATTTGCTGCATCTTCTGTTGTGACTTCTTCACCTTCATGTCCAGCTTCATTTTCACTTTCAGAATCACTGACATCTCCAACACCGGCTGTGCGCCTCTGTGCTGTCTCCATGTCCTCAAGTCTGGCACGTATGTCACACATCTCTCTTTCCATGACTGGATTTTTCACTTGCCTACCCCTTCCTCTTGGTATTTCCCTATCCTCTAGTGGATCGAGTGTTTGTCTGTCTCTTCTTCTTGGCGGCATGGCTGATATTTTCTTTCTCGCTTCCCCTGTCTGAAGTATACAAACAAAGTCAAGCTTTGATACCAAAAATGACGCAGACCTATCGGCCCTCGGGACCAAGATCCACTCACATGATCGTTCTTTAACCCTTCCGAGACGGATCGACGCTTTCGGATTCCCTGCTAGAATCTCCTTTTGTTCGATCCACATGTCCTTTTTTCCCAGCTCGCGAGTTCGCGAGTCGTGACTCCCGACTCTTCCTTCTCAAATCCACGATACTCGAGATCGCGAACTAGGTATAGCCCTTTCTTCCTTCAACTCCCTCCTTGCGCGACCGCTAGCTAGGCTAAGCACTGGCACTTCTCACCTCTCACACCTTCACGAGTTCAAAGGTCCAACCTTAGCACCTTTCTTTCCCGAACCCCCGAGAGGCGATGTTGACTTTTCTCCCCTCGCGCTCTCGCTACTCGTGACTTCCCGAGTCGAAGGGTCGAGCTCACGTCCTCTTATCTTGCGAATCCCAAAGATGAAAGAGGTCAATGGGGTGTTGACTCCTCCAAATGTGTGACGTGTGTCCGTCGGTCTACTTCCCGGGCCCACCTTGTGGTTTTGCCACGTGTTTCCTCCATACCTTGGCTCTCGACACTTTGCGACTTTCACAATTGAAAGTAACTCCTCTCGGCCTCCGACCCCCTGAACACGCGAAATGCGATGGGGTTCTTGATCCAATGGTCCTCCCGTGACCTGGATCCGATGGCTATCCTCACTCCTCGCGATTTCGCCTCTCGCAACTTGGAGCACCCGATCTTTGGACTCTCACCCGGCGAACCCCCAAGTTCGCGAGATCTCTAGATCTCTCCCACTTGTCCACCTCCTAACGGATGACTGCGATTCTCTCATGGTTTCATGACTTCAAAAATTTCGGGACAAGAGTCTCGACCTCTTACCCTCCGATATGCCGAAATGGTGAAATTTCGACACGTCGTCTACGCGGGTCCCATGATGGAACTTCCCGCCTTTTTGGAATTTCGGACTTCGCGACTTCGCGAATCCTGCTGCTAGGCCTTCAGCTCTTCAAACCCTGAAACCCTGAATTGGTCAATGAAAGTCTGACCTCTATGTTGGCGATAATGCCACTTGTCCACTCTCAGATGAGCGGTCCTGATCCTCTTCGCGACTTCGCCACTCGCGAAGTTAAAAAACTTATCTTTCTGACCTCCAATGTCTGAATCCCCGATATAGGTGATCTTGTGACACGTGTCCTTCCAGTCGGACGACTCATACTCTCTCGCTATTTCGGGACTTCGCACCTTGCGACCTCGCGAGTCTTGATGCAAAGGATTCGACTCTTCACTTCACGAAACCCCGAAATGAGATTTACGTGGGTGATCTAACGCCCCTGATGGCTCATATCCCACGACTCTATTTTCTATCGAGCTTGCACTTCGAAAAATGCTCACCGTAACCTTCTCGCTCCTCTATAAGATCTGATGGCTTCCAAAACTTCGTGAATTCTCCACGGAGAATTCTGACCGTCAACTCCTCCTTGATGATTCCTACGAAATGAACAAAGTGTTCCTTCGCGAAATTTATCGTTCAACGAAACAATGTCGCTGCGCCTCCTCCCGATACTTTAAGGCACTAGCCCTCTTGAGATTTTCTTTGACGACTTCGAAGACTCTATCCTTCTGAGATTTATCCACAACTCGAGTCTTTAAAAAGACTCCTGCACGCACTCCTTGTAGAAAATCCTTCAATACTTCCAAGTATTGAACTCTTAGACTCTGTGCACTATCTACGACAACAATCTTCCAACCATTTCGCTCAGGTTATAACTCTGAGACTTCGCTCGGCTTGCGCACTCCTTGCACGACTCCTGCGCTCAACTTGCACTTCTATGAGAATGAGAACAAGGTTATCTCTCTTGAGCTTGCAGAGACGAACTCTGACTTCTGTCAACGCACACCCTGCGGAAAATTTCATTGCACTCCTTGCAGGAAAACTCTTACTCGGACAGAGAAACAATTGAAACTCATTCCCTTACTCTCCCCCTCTTCAGATTTCAGACATTAAATGTGAAATTGTACATTCACGCATCAAAGCAAATGCATAACAAAGAGTAAACAAGCATGAGCATAACATTTAGTCATGCATACATAGAAAGTAATTGAATGCCATGAGTCTGAATCAAGCTTCATATATTAAATCTCAGAACTTCTGTACATGGGTTCTTCTACACAGTTTTTCTGCTTCTGCTCTCCTATGCTCTCTTCTCATAATGCTGCTAATGTTACAATGATACAATGGAGGGTGTCTATATCCGTTTTCCCTCCGGCTCTTAAAACTGTCTAATCTAAGAGTTCAAGTCTACCTACTTACATTAACGAACATAAATGCCTCTTAGTCCTTCAGACGAGAGCGGGACGCTCAAGGTCTGATTACAATCAAGAAGTATGCCCTTTTCTTAATTGTTCCATTTATGTTTGGCGCATCCAACTTCAAAATATTTTAAACAATTTATCATGTGCCCAAAATGCATTGGTGTGTGCCCCACGCTCACTTGACGTTGGCGATGCTCCTGCATCAAGGTGACACGTGGCACATGGTTACTGGCAGTTGACTGGGCAGATTATACCTCCAGGTGGACGAATTACAGGTTGACAAGTGGCATCGGAGAGCCAATGAGAGGCTGCCACATGGCAACCTCCCATTGGCCTATATTGGAAAGGTTATGTAAAATTTTAGGAGTCGACGGGGGTCGAACCCGTGACCTCACAAAGCCTTAACACAAGCCTCCCCTACCATCGCGCCATAGCATGAGTCTTAACCAAACGACGTGGTAATTTTTATTTGAAATTGTATTAAGAAATGGAGCATGAAGAATTTATGTCTAAGGATGATAAAGAATTTCAAAGGATGTTCCTTGAGATGAAAAATATGGTTAAAGAATTGTGGGAAGACCTAGAAAGAAGGAGAGCGATTCCTCATAAAAATGAAGGTGGTCTAGTTGAAACAATGGTAAAAACTAAAGCAGCTGAAGGAGGAGGAGAAGGTGAAAAATGTCTAGGGTCTCCTTCATCCTCATCCTCATCATCATCATCATCTTCTTCCGATGAAAGTGAATGTTCTTCTCATAAGAGGAAAAAGTGTTCTAAGAAGTTTTCTCCTTCTCATGATTTGCCTTTGTTAAAGTTAGATGTAAAATTTAATTTGCCTACTTATGATGGAGAGTTGAATGCATAGAAGTTGGATAATTGGGTGAAACAAATTGAAGTGTATTGCAGGGTACATCAAATCATACATGTTACTTCAAAGATATAGTTGGCTACTCTTTGCCTGAGCATCACAACTTTGATATCATGGAAGACTTAAACACAATCTGATCTTATTCCACATGGTAAAATCATTTCTTCCTAGATTGAGTTTACTGCCGAATTAAGAAAGAAATTGTTTCCATTAGCTTATATGAAAATATCAACAATTGCTTGGAAACATCTGAGACAAGGAAAAGGGGAAAATGTTCAATCTTATACAAAATAATTTAAGAGGAAGGCATTATCTTTGGGGATTCCATTACATACTTCCAAAACGCTTCTAAAGTATATTGGTGGTGTGCACTCATAAATTTTCCATACTATATTGATGTTTAATCCTACTAATATTGACGAAGTATCAGTACAAGCTACACATCTTGAAGCCAGTAAAGGAAAACATGTTGTTGAGGATGTGTTAGAGGAGACACATGAATTCGAGGAGCATTCGAAAGGAAAAGGGAAGAGTAAGAAGACAACTACAATAAATAAGAATGAAGAGAAGAAGCCTACATGTTCTAACTGCGAGAAGAAAGGACATGATGAGAAGCATTGTTGGAAATTGCATCCAAAAATGAACCGAAGTGGACTCAACCTAGAAAGGGTAAAAAGAAGACCACGACCATGGTTCAAGATCTTGGATCGGATTCTGAGGATGAAACCAAGGTTACAACCATGGGCATCAAAGGTAAATATTTTGTTGCAAGTTTCAGTTTGCATACTTCTTCTTCCAAGTCTAAAGTAATCCCCGATGGAAGGCAAAGAAAATACCTATTTCATTTACAGTTATCTCAGAGCACACTAAGATTGATACACTTGTTGATAGTGGATCACAAGTGAATCTTATTTTAGAACAAGTTGTTCAGAGGTTGGGATTGGAAACTAGGCCTCATCTGAGACCATATCCTTTGGGTTGGATTTGTGATAATTCTCAGGTACATGTAACTAAGCAATGCAAGTTATGCTTCACGATGACATCCAGTTTCATTGATGAGGTAGAGTTAGACGTTGTTCCACTTGACATTTGCGGGATGGTTTTGGGAAGTCCATACTTGTATGATAGTAAGGCCATTTTCTACAGGGGACAAAATAAGTATCATCTCTTCAGGGATGGGATTGAGTTCATTGTGAGAGCTCATAGGATGAAGACTAATTTGATAGTTTTCACTAGATGGAACATGCTAGTTAATGCTAATATCCAAGATCCAGATATACAACCTATGGTTGAAAGCAGAATAGGTCCATTGGTTGATGGTGTTCCTATTAAGAAGGGAAGATATGTCGATGATTCAATCTCTTTCACATCTGTATATTCAATTTTGTTGTTCAGTTTATTACTAATCAATGGATTATGGTTGGCTACTGCAACAATGAATGGTGGAGTTTCTGAATTTAAGGGAATGGTTAACTTGGTCAACAATGTTGTTTCAATACTCATTATGGTTATGGTGATCCAGGTGCTCGTTATCCAAGCAAGTTGGATGGATGATACTAGACAAGTGAGGTGAAAGCATTCTCACTTTATTTATGTATGATCCATACTTTTAGAGGTCCAAAAGTCCTCAAGTGAGGAGTTGTGATCTAGGAGGATCTACTGAACACTCATATAGGTCCAGGAGGATATGAAATGCTCACAGAGGTCCCAAGGGATCCATAAATGCTCAAATTTTGACCATCTCAAACTGTCCCGAAAACAACATCATTGAGTAGAGCTCATCATCAAATTTCCAATGACGCAAATGACAAGTCAAACAAAGTTTGTATGAAAAAATTATAAGCAGTCAAAGTTTGCGTCAACCATGTCAATGGTCAAAGAAAATGGGCAAAAAAGAGGGGACATGTGTCACCACTGTAAGGGTGACACGTGGAACATGGTTATTGGCAGTTGAATGGGAAGATTGTACCTCTAGGTGGATGAATTATAGGTTGACAAGTGGTCCAATCATTCATTAACAAGTGGCATTGGCGAGAAAATGAGAGGTTGTTAGGTGGCAACCTCCCATTGGCTTATATTGGCAAGGTTATGTAAAAGTTTGGGAGTCGACAGGGGTTGAACCTGTGACCTCCCAAAGCCTTAACACAAGCCTTCCCTATCGTCGCGCCATAGCATGAGTCTTAACCAAACTACATGTTAAATTTTATTTGAAATTGTATTAAGTTTCATGTGGGGGGAAAGGGGCCAATGGCTAAGCTCCCAACCCCTGGTTATTGTATTATCATATGACCACACCTTACACGCAATGGGGCTTAACGATATATTTCGTGTGGAGTTTGTTATACCATATATAACATATAGTTATAACATTTATAACCATATGTTATAACATTTATAACCATATGTTATAACAATAAAATGAATATGCCAACAAATGAGAGGATCGTGGGGAATATAACCCCGTGGCCTCTGCCAAAACGAGCCACGATTCTAACCACTACACCACGAATACCACATGTTGGAGAGATGCCACCATACTTAGAATTAAGTTTCCTTAAATTGTGGTCGGGAGTTAAGGGTCGGGCCTATTTCATGGGTGAGGATCCCAAGATTTGTACACACACATCCCGAGGCACACATTCCAATGTGCACATATTCCAATGTGGGCATAGATCCTGATGTACGAACTACATTATTTTGCATGCTACGTTTATGTGTTGCATGGAAAATCATGACATGGGGTATATTGTCCACACCTAGACAAGTTTATACTCATTGGATTCATTTTTCTGCAAGGATTATGAATATGAAGTTAGTTTTGTGATCAAAGGTCATTTGTAAAAGTCTTATCTTCATTTGTCATGTATGAGACACATAGTCTCGTTATACGTGTAAAAATGGCTTTTTCAACACCTGTTCAGAATTTGGCCGACTTTATACTCAAATTCCTCATAATTTCGCAACAAATTCAATGGTAAAATTTGTTTCTACATTTGAGCAATGGATTTTCAGAGTGTCTTCAAAATTGACTTTTTATGCGCCATATTGTAATGTAATTTGGTATTTTGAGATGATGGAGAACAATCATGCTTTGTAAAGGGACTTTGAAGATGAAGAGATATATGCCATCCATATATGTGATTCAAGTTCTTTTATTTTCTGTTGTATTAGCTCATTATTCTTCAAGTTATTCATCAATATTAATGAAGTTTATGGACAAATAAGAATATTCACATGTGTTTTTGCATATAGTCAAGCGATCTTCATTTACCGAATCTGGTCAGATGTTTATGTGTATTTAAGAGTTATTTTTACATCTAAGGATTTTGGAATCAAGTTGGTATCAGAGCTGATTTTGAAGTTTATTTGCAAGTGAATGCTCACGAGGTCAAAATCTAAGTGAGGTGAACGCACACTTGAATAGCTTAATCTTGAAATTGATTCAAGGGGCTTCACTTAAAGAGAAGAAATGGAGCATGAAGAATTTATGTCTAAGGCTAATAAATAATTTCGAAGGATGTTCCTTGAGATGACAAATATGGTTAAAGAATTGTGGGAATACCTAGAAAGAAGGGGAGCAATTCCTCATCAAAATGAAGGTGGTCCAATTGAAACAATGGTAAAAACTGAAGCAACTGAAGGAGGAGGAGAAGGTAAAAAACCTATAGGGTCTCTGTCATTCCCACTGTTGACGTTTAAAATTGTAATGATGAATTTCACTCGCAAAGTATTGTTAAAGCGCTATTATTTAAGTATTCTAATAATATAATACTAGTAGGTGGGACCCCCTTTTAGACTAGAGGCGCAAGGATAGACATATTACACATGTTTTGTTGTTGTTTGTGATGTTTCCTACACAGTCCTACATTTTTTACGATGCAGTCTTAATTTCATATTGACATGATAATAAGGGGACATTGCATTATTGTGGAACACTTTTGGTAATCACTTGCGACATTGAACATGTTTTATGGGTATGAGGATGATGTTGTTACCACTGCTATGTTACAACTTCGTTACTAATTCTCATGTTGATTACCTAGCCACATATATGCAAGGGATATTTTAACGGTAGCATGATCAAAACAAAGAAAAAAAAAACCTATGAAAAGATCCTAAAGTATAGCAAAAAGAAAGAAGTTATATATCTGAGCTATAATAAAAGACTACATGCAAGTTTCGAATGAAGTTAAGGGATACTAGTGTTAGTCCTAACTATTATGCTATTTGTTGGTTAATGAACGATGTGAATTTCATTAGATTTGAATGGAGGCGCAGATAACATTGTTAATATGTATTATTGCTTGGAGTTATGGCAAGGGTTAATGTGTTAATTGTATTGGGTGGCGCACTATGCAATGGATATCATCTCAGATATCACGATGGTTTGACATTAAATACACATTGATTATATGGTTTGATTATTGATGAATGTTATGTTTATTTGGCTGTCTCGTACTTCGAATTGAATGGGGCTAGGTGATGGAAGCGGCGTGCATTTACTGCATGTCACTCCATACTTTCCTTATCGCCTGTCACCCTAGCAATGTTCCATTGTTGCAATTTCACTCTGTTGGTTGTGAAGCTCCGCGTTTTCAGGTTTTTGGAAGGGAGGCTCAGCCAACTCGCCATTTAAGAATTTTTCCCACAAGTATGATTCTTTTCTCTCCATCCATGATGTATTCTCTGTTAATGAACCAAATGATGGCTCAATGGTGCTTGGATTCTATGTGTTCTTGAGATTTTCGACTATGTGTAACTGTATGATATGGCTCTCTGTTAATAAAATGTTTGGAATTGCAAGCAAAAGAATGGGTATTTTTAAGTTGCACGTTGGTTGTTTGCTTGGTCAATGTAGTTTCATAATGGGTCTCTCTAGAATAATAAGTAAACAATGGTGCAATATGGCTCTTCATTGATGATTGAGGGTTTTTGTTCTGTGTATCACTGTTGGGTAACTCATTTCCTCATAGTCGTGGTGGTAACCCTTACCCAGTCACAGAGAAATTGCCAACAATTGTTGTGCTCTTTTCTTCAAACCTCGAGTTGTGGTTGGTGGCCCATTCTTATTGTATTTTCACTAAAGTATCCCAAAGATGCAGTCTTTGTCGGCCCCAAAAATTAAAATAGGCTTGCGTGGGTATTGGATTGATAAAAGGTGTATCTTGGCCTTCTGTCAAAAGGATGTGTGTGTCTTCACTGTCGTTATTGTCAAGTTGTTCGGCTCTTAAGGGTTGGAGAGGGATGTTATATCTCTGTGTTGTTTTTTAATAACTGTCACTGTTAAGTTAACGCTCGTTGCTTCTTTGCAAGTTTAGATGCACCAGTGTACACTGAATTATTTTTACTCTTACTATCTCTGCCCTCCTCAGGTGTTAAGTGTTGTTTCAGTTGCCAAGACTTGGAGTAATGAGTAAAGACTGTTGGTTCACTACCGTGTCTTGTTCGAAATGTATTTTTGCCAGTGGTTGATATAAGTCTCAGAACACCCTCAACTCTCTATGTTTTTATTAAAAAATGAAGGACCTCTTGTTGCCTCCCTGCATTTGATTTTGACAAAGCCCGATTTAGACTCCAACTTGTCTTTGATCTCCTTGGGCACCTTCTGGGGTTGTCAAGTATTGGTTATTAGTTAAGTAAATGATTATGGAAGTATTTAAGACACACACTCTATCGTCGAGTCTCTGTCTCGTCCTTGTATGGAAAAATTGTTTGAATAAGAATGAAATTGAGAGTTCTATACAGTCGAGGGTTTTTTTCCTATTCGATTAGTTTCACTCACTGTGTTTTAACAATGTGGTCTTGATTGCATATGAAAACACTTGTGTGAATTTTACTAAGCCCGATCAGGGTTCTGGCAAGTTTTAAAATGATGTATGTGTGTCAACCGAGTTCTATTCGCTCATATATGATTGGTGATATTGGAATCATCATACAAACTACCAATTGTTTTAAAGGAAAGTTATATCCGCATAGATAAGGCTCGGGTTTTATATTTGGGTTGATTGTTGTTTCATTTGAAGTTTTTTTCGATTAATATGATAAATACTTGTGTGTAATTAGGCATATTTTGAAGTCTATTCACGTTTTGAAAAGAGACCTGTGTATATTTTAATTGGGCCTGATTGTTGATTGGTAAACAATGGATGTTGAGTTTTATCGTGGTGCAATATGGATTATCAGGGATAAATGTCGAGCATATTGTTGCACATGTTTTGATTATTCTTAAAAAAAAAAAGGGATCAACATTTTGTTATACAAGAATGTTGAATGGAAAGGTTTTTTTAAGTTATGATGGCAGAGACTGTTATGAATTAAAGAATTCTAGGAAATTTAATTATTGAAACACGAGGCAGTTTTGTATACAGTTGAGAAACAATGAATGTTGGTTCTTTGTGGATTGATTTTATACAGAGTTATGATTGTTGATTATTTAATTTATTTTATGAACATTATCCATTAAATCCCTAATCATTTTCTCACTTTTTCGCTAAATACAAATCCCCTCACAATCCCAGATTCATTTTGCATGCCCTGTTCTTAAAATTAAATTAAAAAACTATGTATTACAGCGATTAAGAAATAACACAGAGATGGGTCACAGTTGATATGATTTTGTTATTGTTGCACAATTGATTGTTTAATGAATGGTTGAGCAGTAATCGTGTTCTTACTCCATTTCATTTTATCACTTTTTCCCTGAATACAACCCCCTTAGATATCCCAGAACCCTTATTCATTCCCTGCTCATTGAAAATTATTAAATGAATTTTATGGATTGGATTGCACGGGTCTGATGTGATTGTTGAGCCAAAATTTGTTTCATATTAAGAGATGTCATGTATGGTTTGTTTAAGAAGCTAGTTGCTAATAAACGCTGCATACAGGATGAGCGTCTTCAACAGAGGAAGCCATGGCGGAAATAACAGGGGCATAGGGAATTGGAACAGAGGGCCTAAAAGGCCAATATTCTCGATACATTTTGATGCAGATCCACAAGAGTTAAGCCAACTCTTTCAAGATGGAATTTTCAATTAGATGGGACAAGGGTATTCCATCCTAGGCTAGAAAGGCCTCCCTTCCAACACAAGTATGTCCCTGGTATCCTTGTCCCCCCTCATGTTTCATTGCAACCTGAAGTTCCCGAGAATGATGAATGGCAGGAGATTGTTCACCCAACAGTCTCCCAACATCGTGGCTGGCCCAATTTGTGTCTACCCGCTCCTCCTCCACCGGTTAACCCAAATGTACAAATTTCCCCTGCACGGTCACCTGTATAGTCTTCCCACGCAAGCAAAAGACTCAAAACCGAAGCCCACCACATGTAAGACAAAGGAAAAGTTGTTGTTGTCCCCTCCTCTCCCTCAAGTGATTCAGCCAAATCTATTTCATCCTACATGCACTTGAGAGATGTCTATTCTAATGTCATTAGTGAGATCAAGCCTCAAGGCTGCACACAACATAAGGATAATTTAGGAAATTCAAAGGGAGACAACAACAACAAAGGGAAAATTTTCTCCCAAAGTGGCAAATATGGTTTTTGAGTACATTTTATTATTGATTTGTTGAGAACAGTTGACTGCTGAAGTTTTGGACAACATACTATTTTTGGATATTTTGGATATTATATGTTTGGATATGGTTTAAAATATCATTGATATTTAATTTTCAAATTACGAGAATGATTATGGGAGCCGCAAGGAGGGATGTGTTTGATTGATTGACTAGTTATGTTTATTTTTATTAAAGAACTAAAGGGAATCATAAGGGGTCCCACCAACTAGTTATTATTTATTAAAAGACCCTTATTATTATTATATTAATTCTTCCTCTAACTAAAAGTTAGTTGAGTTTTAGCTAACTTAACTAAAAGAAATAGTTGAACTACTTCAACTAATTTGGGATGCATAAAAGCAAAATGAGAAGGGAGAACAAGAGGAGAATAGAAGGAGAAAACATACTAAGGGTCCTATTGTAGAAAACAAGATTCAAAGTTGAATTACATCATTCAGACACTTGTTTTCAGAGAGTCGAGTGGGCAACAATTTGTGGCAAGCTGATCCAACTTTTAAAGCTCAATTTTTTACTTTTTGTCAGAAGTCCTTTTGTATGGTTTTCATCGGGGACATCTAAGTTTGACTTTGGTCCAAACTTCCTCTGGGATTTTTGTAAAGAGAACGATTCTTTTAATTTCTTGGAATGAAATAAGTGACTTATATTCTGTCTCATTTGTGTTAATATGTGACTTGGTATTTTTTCTTTTGTCTCCACATTTACTTTTGCATCTGTTATATTCAGAAAATTATATAAAAATATTGAATTTTACAACAATCTTCTATTTTTTAAAAATCATCTTGAGCCCTTGTAACTAATACTTGTGGATTAGGAAGCAAATTTTGAGGCTATGAACATAGGGTGATATTCCCATCTATCTTTCCTTAGCCAAGCAAGATCTGAAAATGCTTGAGTAAGATTATTTTATATCTTTTCCTCAACATTTATTTTGGCGACCATACTGGGGAGATCTTCCATATCTCTCTGGATGATTTTTATGCTTGATTATCATTGAATATATTTACATTTCTAATATTGATCCTTTGACTGTTTCATTTCTTAATGACTGTACCTGTTGCAAGGAAACCCAATATTGAGCCCAGTCTCTAAGATCAGACCAACATTGCTTTAAACTTATTTAATACCATCTTAGATACCGCCAATACCCGGGTTGAGCTTAGTCGTTCATGGGAAGCAATTGAACAAGACATAAGTGTCCAAGAACATTGGGAAGCTAGGCAAAGAAAACCTAGGAATCAACTTTAGATTTTTTTTTCCTATAGTTGGGTCTTCTTTTCATGTCCTTAAACCCTCATATCTCTAGGAGAAGAAGAGGTTTGTCACCTGAGATTAATCCTATTACTGAAATAGGAAGAAGAAACGTTATTTTATCATCCCAACAAAGTACTCTAAGGAGAACTTTGTCTGATTCAGTGAGTTCATCTTTCTCTCCCTTACCTTTCGTTCACAAAATGGCGTTTAGTGGTGGTTCTGGCAGTTCTAGTGGCACTGTAGGTGCTTCTTCATCTCAGCCTTCAGCCTTGTTAGTGATTGGCAGTTTGTATAGTCATCAAATTCCAGTCCAGTCAACTACAAACCCCACCAAGGTCATTAAAAATTATGGTCTCTTCCAATTTGAGGAAGACGGTACCACTACTCCGTGGTATGTGTCCTCTCCACTAAATTTAACACCTGCCACTCATCCTCTTCCCAAATTCAAAGAGAATCTCCCCAAGTTTTTTGGGAATAACACGGTCACTACTAATGAAAACTTGGTGGCATTTTCAAATTCCTGTCATAACATAGGAGCCAATGACAAAGACACTTGTATGCGTTTATTTGTGAATTCTCTTGAAGGGAAGGTTGTGGATGATTTCTTTTACCTCCGTCCTAAGATTTTGTCTACTTGGGAGGATTTGTTATATTGGTTCAAATCTACCTATGAGAAATCCAAAATCCCAGTCGAGTAGTTACGGGTGTACAATAACATCACTTATAAGGATGGTGAGACTATCAAGTCCTTCAACTTGCGTTTCACCAAATTGTACAACCAAATCCCTGATCTCATTTGCCCTCAGAACCAAACCGATTTCATGCATTATTATAATGGATTACCTTCCCCCTGTCATCATAGTCTTGAGGAAAATTCCATTGATAACCTTGGTTCTGCTCTACACACTTGTTTAGAGTATGAAGAACAACTTGAAAGAACAAGTCTTCCCATGGGAGACTCAATTAAATAGATAGACATGTCAGCCCTCTTACAAATTGTACAAGAAATGAATAATTGAATGATAGCGTATGAGGGGAAAGGAAATGTCCCCTCTCTTACCCCTGGAGCTTCATCTTCTTCTGCACCCCCCGTTAGAAATCCAAATGAAAATAATTTTCAGCCTAAAGCTATCATGCCTCGTAGTTGGTGTAACTTTTGCGAGGAACAACATGAGGAAAGTACATGTGAGGTAAAGAATAGTGCCAGAGATAAAATCTTTGGTAAAAGACTTGAAACTACTATTGTCGTTCTAGACTTTGCAGAGCCAGAGGATGTAATGATCATAAATACTAGGAATAAATCCTATGCTCCAAAAAGCAAAAATGATCCTCCCCGCACTTCTTCTAGGCCAATATCATCTTCACCAGTGGCTTCTGTTTAGGCTCCTAAGGCTCCTGACAGTCAAGGAATTACCTCTCCTCTTCCCTCTTCCAAATATAACATTCTTAATTAGTTGGCCAACATTAAAGCAGATGCTACCCTCATGGACATGGTTGTCGTCCCTGAGCAACAAAAGCATCTAAAAAATTTCATGGAAGGAAAAAATTCCATTGTATCCAACCTCTCTGAAGAGGTATATGAAGAGGATTCACCTGTAAATAAAGTAGGTGTACATAACTTTAGGCACTCTATAAAAAAAAACCCATTTTGTATTTCTGTAAAGATTATGGATAAGATTGCCCATTGTAGCCTCATTGACAGTGGTTCGGGCCCAAGTGTAATGTCGAAAATTATTATGGAAGAGCTAGGCTTGTCTTGTACAAATGAAAATTACAGAAGCATGCTCTCTTATAATAGTTTACAACAAATTACCATAGGTGAAATCAAGGACGTGACCTTGGTTTCGTGTGCGCATCCTGAAATAAGAACAACCCTTAATATTCAGGTAATAGATATGCCAGTGAGTAATTACTTGATCATATTAGGAAGAGATTGGAAAGACTTTTTAGTTGGATACCTCTCACTTGACCAGACATACTTATCCGTTCCTCGTAATGGTAAAAACATCATAGTCCTAAGAGAGGGGAGAATTTCACCTTACATAGAAAGTGTCCCACAACCTAATGTGAATTATATCGAGGAGGATATATGAGTGTATTCCATATTTGTAGATGAGGACAACACTACCTTGGAACAAATCAAATTAGAGGATGGGATGTGGCATATGCACTTCGATGGTTCACGCTCTAATGAAGGAAACAAAGCTGGTATTATCTTGTACTCTCCCGTGGGTAAGATTCATAACTTTTCCTATAGGTTAGAGTTTGCTTGCATAAACAATGTCACTGAATTTAAAGCATTGCTGCTAGGCATTGAAAATGCCTATAATCTGGGTTGTGGTCACCTTACAGTTTTCGGGGATTCCAAATTTGTTGTAAACCTTGTACGTACGATATACTCTCCTAGCAACAAGTTAATGAAACATTATACCCAAACTATTTGTGCACTTATCTCGGACCTACTATCTTTCAACATCACTCATGTTAAAAGGGAATTGAACTCAATGGCTAACATGTTAACTGTTTTTCCAACCTCTCCTACTTGACAACTTCTGCCACAAAGACCTGATTGTACCTTTTAATATCTGTATCATTTGCACATCCTTGACAACATAGAGTCACGACAGGTCTTTCCTAGTGATGAGAGCATCTGTGTTTTCATTCAAAACGAACCTTATAAGCCTAAGGAAATTATATAGATGGAAGATAACAAAATTCCTAAAGGATTGACTCCTCTAGAAAGTTCGTTTTCATCGAGTGATGTAGGCAACAAAGAAAAAAATAAAGAAGAGGAGTCAAAAAGGAAAGTGGGTGAAACAGTTTCCTTGAACATTGGAACACCTGAGTCTCCAAATAATGTTAAAATATATGCCCAATGTTCTGATGAAGAAAAATTGAGGTTCGCTAAGCTGCTTGGTGAATTTCAAGATGTTTTTGCTTGGTCTTATGAGGATCTTCGTGGTTTTTATTCTTCTCTTACACAACATGCCATTCCTATCAAGGAGGGCATAAAACTAGTTAGGCAAAAAAAAAGACCCATTAACCCTGCACTGGAAGCAACTATTCGAAAGGAGTTGGAAAAACTCTTGACAATTCAGATCATTTTCCCGGTTAAGTATTTTGAGTGGGTTTCCAATTTGGTTCCTATTTGGAAGTCAACAGGTCAGATCAGATTATGCATTGATTTTCGCGTATTGAAACGGGCCAACGTTAAAGATCATTTTCCCCTCCCTAATATGTTTTATCACTGAAATTTCGTCCGCACATGGTTACAAGAACTCAACATCATCAAACAGTAATGAATTCATTCATGGCCCTGAATTAATCTCACAACATTCAAAAAAGGGAAAAAACTATACAAAGTAGTGAAAAATTGAAGAGCGCTTTACAGAAGTTGGGCGCGCGCGCACATGCGCGGAACATGAACGTAGAAAGCGTGCACGATGCACGCCTGTTAGCGCAAAAAGTCGCGCACCTGCTAAACGACGCATTTATGAATATGGTCGGCCTCCCAACCACTTATGGTTCAGCTCCCAAGCTGATTTGACCTCCAAATCCGAGCTGGATCCGAATGGTGGGCTGGTCAAAGACCTAATAATGCCCTAAATGGCCTCTTTTCACACTACAAAGCAGTTACACAATAACCCAATGAAATGCTATAAAAAGCCATGAATGCACCTCATTTTCTCAAGGAATTCAAAGTAATTTTGTGTTGCCTATATTGTTTTAAGGACTCCATCCTTGACAAGAACACATTGGCACCATTTCATTGAGCAATCCACCTCTCCATTGAGTGGATTTGCAAAGAGTTCTTTCACCACTATTCTCATTTTCTTTTTTTTTATAAGGAGAGCAAGCTTGTGAGGGTCCAAGAGCCTTCCCTTGGAGGAAGAAGGGGCTCATAGTCCCCTTTCTTCTTGGTGCTTTGATTTCATCAATAGATCATCCTCAAAACATTGGTGACATTGGTCTTTTTGTTCTTATTATCTCTATGTCCCTATGCTTATGATTTTAGTTTGTATTAGTTTAATTCTTAGTTATAGTTTTGTTTTTCTTTCTCTAACTCTTTTCTCTACAACTGTCCTGCTTAGCAAGACCCAACTGGGCATGCAAGCACCTCGATTATGCTCACCAAGGTGATGAAGGAGGTGCAACAGATTGGCGACTCCACTGGGGAAAGGTATCAAATTCCTACCTCATTTGGGTTTATTTTGCTCTTCTTTTAGTTTGCTTAACTTGCAGGTGCACTAACCGACCTAAGCTGACCTGCCAACCATCCAATTCAAAGGAGAATTGAGAGAAATCCATCCGGATTTTTCTTTCTCGGTCGCTTGTCACAAGTGCGCGGGTATTTTACCTCACAGACACGAATCGTGCGCGCATGCGCTTAAGGTGACAACTTTTCTCTACGCGCATGCGCTTTCAGACTCATCTCTGTTCGCGCGCCTACGCTCTGTGCGCCTCTGTATTCACTAGGGGTCGCGCATTTGAGAAAAAATTCACATTGTAAGTTTTTGGGATGTGGGGAAAGCCATTTGCCTTCTTAAAAATGATGTAAAGCATGTTTTCAAGTAGCACCACACTTAGTCCCCTCATCATATAAAGGGGTTAGTCAAACACACATAGGCACTTAGGAGGATAAAATCAATTTCCCTTCTTTGCTTTTTGCAACATGGATGGCTTGTTTTGACTTATAATCTAAGGTGGAAATCAT
>ML876569.1:17068-28919 GCA_009831015.1 Picea engelmannii
CAAGGGGGGTAGACCCTAGTTACTATGTGAATTATTAGATGAATTATAGGAGTTAATTTTAGTTTGTTAAAGGTAAGGGGAAGCTAGCCTATATGAGAGGCAGCAATGCAATGCAAACCTTTACTGAAAAACAACCCTTTCCCTAAGTCAACTATGACTAGTGCCTAAGGTTGGGCAATGGGGTCAATTAAGTTACAACCAAGATCTAAATACAAATGAAATAATAACTTTACAAATAAAATGAGATAAAACAATAAAGAATATCTAGATGATTCAACAATATACAAAGATACAATTACTTACAGATTTACAAAAGAAAGGAAAGATGCACTTGTTAGATTTATTACACCAATGAACTAACCATTTAATTGATTTTACAGATATAAAGAAAGATAAATCAAAGATGCATTTACAACAAATGCACAACTTACAACCCAAGCTTGAAATGCCCCAAAGGAGGGGTGCACAACTTCAAGGTGGGAAGCTTAAGCACTAGTGCACAACTTCAAAGATGAACCATCCAACCATTAAAATGCTCAATTAAGAAGTAGGTTGCAACAAAGATAATGCTTGAAATAAAATTGCATGAAAGTAAAACACAACTTAGAATAGATTATGAAATTGAAGCTTAGGTTGTGTGAGTAAATTTTAAGGTTGAATTAAGTGAGGTGAAGCTGCGAGCCTAAACTAGGTGACTTCCCCAATAGTCCTGCCGCTTTGGCCAAAATGATTGTTGGGTGCTCAATAAGCAAGACAAACAAGGCCTTACCCTAGCTCCACAGGTCAACCCGGAAAACTTGGGCGCTCAACAAGGGGGTCACCTAGTGCCGTGAGATCATCCTTGATCTAGCACCCCAAGTAGCCTCCACAAGCCCCCTTTTTGGTGGCGAAAGTTGTATCAGTAATGGGTGTTCTAAATTCTAATTACTAGATTAATTGATTCTTCTATAGCTACAAGTAGATTGATTTAGCAATTAAGATTACTTGTGTTGAAAGCTTAAGGAGATAGAGCTTAAACGTAGATGAAATAACAAGTGCTTGTAGATCCAACTTAAAGAAAATGTACAAAAAATGAAAATTCTTCCAAGAGCTTATACAAGAAAGAAATAAAAGGAAATGCTTCTAACTATTGAGATATAAACAATGAACTAGAAAAGAAACTAAATGAAACTAGAAGTATAAACCATAAACCATTAATCATCTAGCATGTGAAACTAGCCTTACAATACTACATGGGTGGCTAGGCCAATCCTCTTTGCAAGGTGTACGCAAAAGAATGAATAAAGCAAATAACTTGACTTGAAAAGAAAGCAAGTAAACCTAGCCACACAACCTTGCCTTAAGGACAAGTGGGGCAACAAAATAAAAGCTTAAAACAAAAATTACTTCTAAATCCTAGCCTTACGATTTAGCATGGGTGGTAAAGCCAAGCCTCTTTGCTAGGTGTAGGCACAAATTATTTACAACTTATTACAAAACAGAAAATTAGAACTTAGTGAAGAAAGCAAGCCTTAGAGATTCTCTCGGGTTGCTTACAATCAAGGAAAGAGAAGAGGGAAGTAAGGGGTTTTGTTACCCCAAGTTGGAGTCTCTTATTGAGTGTTTTGTCGCCCAAAATGGGCAGCACCTCCCCTTGTACTGATGAGAATCTGCAAAAATCAGCAAGCTAAAGCTTGTTGGAAATGCTGAAAATGTATAAAACAATTCACAAAAAATTTTGTTAGTGAAAACATAAATTTTTACCATAAAAATCCGAATATGTAATATGATTTAGGTCTTATTTCAGAACTGAAAAACTACCACAAATCCTCAAAGAATGATAGGAGTTAAAACAAAAAATTAGTGGAGTAATCCCTTGGTTGAACAAACAACTTCCAAAATCTGAAAAGTGCTTCTTCAAACCCTTAGTGACCTGCAAATATGTGAGATCTTGCTACAAAACAATAAGGAGGTGAACACATGAAATGGAAATTGCAAAATACTTTCCAATACTACACAAGTAACTCACTAAGTCTACAACAATACTACCATAAACTTAACCAAGCAAAATACTTTGCTTGAGATCTTCTAAATTAAATTTCAAAGCAAGAAAACCCACAAGAAAAGTATAACAACAATATCACCTCAAACCAAAACCATAAGGAGCATCCAGAAGACTCCCAATGCACCATGAAATTCTCTCCAAAGATTTTCTTTATTCCAATAGAAGCAAGCTTGAGCAAATACTTGCCACAAGCTTGAGAAGAAAGAATGAGAACATGAAGAGAGAGAGAGGAGTGGGAGAGATTTGGATATAGTAACAGTAGATTGGGAATAGATGTGTCAAATGAGGGATGGGAGGCTCTTTTTTATACTCGGGAGCCAAGAGAGACCTCTTTTGGATGCTCTCCAAGTGTCATTTGCTAAGAGTCATTGAGCATCTCAAGGAGGGGTGTACTTTTAGGGTTTTGGCTAGGTTTAGGGTTTGAGGGTTGAGTAGGGGGGGATGGGAAACACCTTTTTGACATGGTCCAACAACAAATTAGATCAAGGGGAGTGCACTTAGGGAGAAAGGGGTTTTTTCCTTTTAATTTTTCATTTTGCATGACTTTCTCGCCAAGGGGGGCGCAACTTCCCTAGGGGATTGAGTGGCATGAAGTGATGGCTAGGAAAGGGGGTGAGTTTAAGTTAGGAAAAGTGTTTCTCTAACTTAGGAAAGGGGCTAGGAATCATCTCCCACTCTTTCTCTAACCTTTTTGCTCATTTTTACAAAAAAATGACATTTTTGAGTTTGTCAATTAAACAATTAAATTGTTGACTCAAGATTGACTTGGACTCCTCATGGACAATGACCTAGCAAGACTTGTCCAATTGAGATGAAACTTGGTCCAAGGGTGTAGGGGGTCTCATTCCATTTCTTTTGAGTACTCACACCCCTATCAAAATCCCCAAGGACCTAGTTTTTACATTTTTACATCAAAAATAATTAAAATTACCATTAATTGGGTAATTTTAAAAAATAAAAAAAACTACTTAGACTCGACGAAATTCCGCAAGACTCTAGGAGATGTCTAGCATGGTCATTTAAAATATTTCTAGACCCTGGTCACCCATTGGGATCGATCATTAGAACACTTTTCACCACTTTGGAGGATTATTGTGGGAGTGAAAAACTCAAGGGTAATTAAAAAGGTTGGTTAGGCCAAATTAACTACCTGAGGAAAAAAAAACACCCGATGAAAGGACTTCCCTAATGATAAAGTACTAGGCAACTAACCTACAATATGATCCATGCAGACCCATTACATTATTATCCCACGCAGGGGAGTGGAAATTCCAGTTACAAAAAGAAGTGCAGAGGCCAAAATTGCCTTGTAGAACCCGAAAGTCTTCAACTTTGTTGCACCATCAGGTACATAGCTTCATTGCACATGGATTTGACCCCCTAGTTGAAATAGGTGGTCAAAAAGATGCATGCCTGCACAGAAATCAATGCATGCACAATAAAATTTCAGATTTGATATTTATGAACAGAAATACAATGAGCTTAATAACATGCATGCACAACGGAAACAAACCAATCACACACTTTTGACAGTATTTTTTGGGTAAATACCCTTGGACAAAACCCCGAAGGGAAAACCAGCAAAATGAGATTTTTATTGAGATGGCCCAGAGAGAAGAATTCATAAATTATTACAATAATTAATGAGCTTGTACTTAGCTCACAAATCTCGAGAATTGTTCCACAAAAAACTGCCTTGAAAACTGTGCAATCACAGATCATAAATCTTCCTAGATTTTCGTGCATCCTGCCTTGGGATTTGCACCCATACTGCACACTAATATTCTGTATGGATCCCTGCTGTACGAAGTTTGAACCCCTGTTATACGAATCTTCCTTGGAATCCATGCATGATCTGTATGCTGTCCTGCTGTACAAATTTTCCTTGAAATCTGTGCCCTGCAGCCACAAGTGCTCCCTTGGGAAACGTGCCAATGTTACTGTACGAATCTACTGTATGTTTGAGCTACCTAGATAAGTGCACTCTCCTTGGGAAACATGCCAATGCCTTTGGAAATTCCCCCAAGCTTCTTCATGCAAGTTTTCTTCTTCCTCTTCTTCTCAACTCTCTCTCTCACTTGTCACAATGATGAGTCGATTTCACTTTTTCTGGCTTCTATATTCTCCATATCTCTGACCTCTTAATAATCACCTCAATCTATGGATGAGATTGACTTAGATATAAAGTCACGATATAATCTAAAGTTCACTTAAATTTTACTTTATGAACTTTAGCAAAGTCAACATCAATTAATAATTAATTAATGTACTTTTGGAAAAATGTCACTTTATAAAAATAAAATAAGCCTGAGAAAGTTTCCGGACGACTTCTGCATGCTTCGACTCTGAGCCAATGCAGTATGTCCACTGAAGACCTCATCCTTGGTCTTCACGAAGTATATCCAAGTCTTCCTAGAGGAATCGTCAATAAAGGTAACATAATAATGGTATCCACTCAAGGACACAACTGACATCGGCCCACACACATCTGAGTGTATCAAATCCAAGATCCCTTTCGATCTGTTGTCACTACTTGGAAAAGCATTTTTGGAATATTTTCGAAGTGCACACTCCTTGCACACACCTTGATGCTCCACTCTGAACTCGGGTAAACCTGTCACGATCTCCTTCAGCACATTAAAAGTCCCATGGTGCAAGTTTTCCATAAATCACACAGGTCACTGCTACTGCTATGAGACAATGCTCGATCTGGTTGGAACATGAGCCTGTATAGCTTCCCCTTCCTGATCCCAATCACCTTAGCTATCCTGGAAGTGGATCCTCTAGGTAGAATGAGTACCTTTCCTTCTCGGAAAATAATCTCATACCCACTATCCTCTATGGATGAAATTGAGATCAAGTTCTACTTCTTTGCCAACCTTGGAACATACAACACCTTCTTCACTCTCATTGGTGGTTGAGATTCCCTTTGAAACGTCACTATTCCTTGGCCAACTTTTTTGACCGTGGGGTCATCGCCAAGCTCGATCTTAAGATCTACATTACCCTCTAGTAGATCTGTGAAGTACTCCCGTACTCTCGTCATATGTCTGGAAGCACCACTGTCAATGTACCACACACCAGTTGGTACTGATTTCAAGGAGGGGCTTGCTGCTAATGAGAAATCCTTCTCAAACTTGGCGGAAAACTCATCCACCTCTGCTGAAGCTGCAATCTATGGCTTCCCCTTTTTCTTCTTACTTGGACATTGACTAGCATAATGCCCAGTTTTGTGACATGCAAAGCATTTCACTTTTCCCATGTCTCTCTTCTTATCACCCTTTGAGGTAGCCCCACCACTGGAGCCTTTCTTTGTCTTGCTTTTTCCCTTTCCTATAAGAAAAACATTCTCCTCTTCATCACCCTACTGTTGTCTTGCATGGTTGGATCCCACTCTCATCTCCTCTTGTGTGAAATGACATATTTCTGTCATATGACATGAGGCTCCACTGTCAATGATCCATCTATTGTCACGCACAAATCCAGTACTCCCGACACTTGACACGAGAGTTACCAATGAGAATTCATTTTCAAACTTGTCCGAAAATTCTTCTACTGTTGTTGTTGTCGCTACAACTGGCCCCTCCTTATCCTTCCTCTTCTTCTTCCTCTCCACTGGGTTGTAAGGTGGCCATACTGGTTGTAGACGAAACATCTGGCTTTGCTCAAGTCTTTCCTGGAACTCCCCTACTTCTTACTTTTTCTCTTTGTAACAAGAGAAACATTCTCTTCATCAGCTCCATATCCCTTCTGTTCACTGCTCTGAGATCCTTCCCGGATCTCCTCCTCAGTGAAATCATCCCATAGTTTGCTCCAGTCTGGAAAATGTTCCTGACCCACCACACACTTCACGAAGAGTTCTCATTCCTTGGTGAATCCTTTCAAGGCTATCCTCACCAACTTTGAATTTGAAATGACCTACCCAACTGCAACCATCTCATCTTTCACCTGTGCTACCCGGGTAAGATAGGATGCCACACTCTCACCCTTAACCATCTTATTATCATGCAAGTTGTCCTTTAAGGCCATCTTTCGGTTCTCATTCTTCGCCTCATACAAGTTTTTTAGTGTCTCCCACATCTCATAAGATGTCTTCTTCTTAGCTAAGTGTGGGATAAGTGAGTCTTTCACTCCATCCAGAATAAGCCTCTGAGCTTTGGCTTTCTTTCCCTCATGTACATCCAAAGCAATAGGGCCTGCTGTGGGAACAACTACTATAGTGCTCACTGTTATCGCACAAGTTGTAGGTTGGGCAAACCCCAACCCAACTACCAAATGGCGACAACTTAGAGAAATCCTACCCACAGTCACCTTAGGAAGGTATTCCCGTCACTTTAGAGATGAGAGAATCACATCAAGGGGGGAATATCGGTGACCCTGGGGAAAAGAAATGGAAAGTGAAGAGATGAAGAAAGATCACCCTAAAGGTCAAGATAGAGAATGCGGAAAGGCTTGGGAAAGAGTCTTGGTGGTGTTATAGCGCAAGTTGTAGGTTGGGCAAAGCCCGACCCAACTACAAGGAAAGTGCTACAACTTGGGAATCCTACACCCAATGTCACCTTGATGTAGGTCCAACACTTCAAGGGTGACTAGGTCACTCTAGAGAGGCGATCCCGGTGACCCTAAGAGGAAAGAGATGGAGATGGATAGGGATGGAAGTGGAGCCCCTAGAGGTCAAGTCTAAGTGGAATGAAATGTGTGGAATGAAGTCTTGGGAGGTGTTGACCACCTATTTCGACTAGGGGGTCAACTCCATGTGCCATGAAGATATGTACCTGATGGTGCAACAGAGTTGAAGACTTGTTGGTTCTACAAGGTAGTTTTGGCCTCAACACTTATTTTTGTAATTGGAATTTCTGCTCCCCTGCATGGGATAATAATGTAATGGGTTTGCATGGATTATAGTTTAGGTTAGTTTCCTAGGACTTTATCATTAGAGAAGTCCTTTAATCGAGTGTTTTTTTTCCTCAGGTAATTAATTTGCATTGTTATCCCCCACTTTAGGGATAACTAAGGAAATTATGTCCTGAGGCCCATAGGTCCTAGACATGGAGTATCGAGAGCCAGATCGACTTGAGCATGGTCCTGGAGGGCCCATCTTTTCTTCCTTCAGTGCCTCCACTTTGTCGGCAGTAGCAGCAGCCATCACCTCGGCTTGGTCCTGTAGCAGAGATGGATCTTGCTCCACGAGGTAATGAGTCCGGGTATCATGGTATGTGTCACTCCGATCCTCAAAACCTTTGAATATGTGCATTTAGTTCTTTTTGTTTCTAACAGGTGCTTGGATCTTATACTTATCCACTTGACCATGTCTGGGGGGGATGACAGGATGCCCTAGTAAGCTCGTGCCCATAGGTTTTGAGTTTCCACTGGGAGGATTCATGAAGAGTCATCGTCCGCTCCCATCATACTTACCATTTTCCATCTTACTCCCGCTCATCCATCCCATTACATTGGTTCGGGCATTGGGTTGGCCAATTATTTAAGGGTTGCACCTTACCTTGTGGGAAGAAGGGGCTAAAGGCCCAGAGGGTAAATGCAGCTGGCAAAAGAAAATATCCTAAAAATAAAACCTCGAGATGCTTCGCCCAAGGATCTCCTAGAAAGCAGTAAAAGGCTTCTCAGCAAGAAACAAAGGGACCCATAAAAAATAATAAGACAAGACCTAGTCAGAGGATAGGGGGTCTCATCACGAGTCAGCCTATTAGGTCCATGGGCATCTAGCAGTATGACACTACTAGCAGCTGGTTACCATGCCAGGGTAGTGGCTCTTGGTGGCATAGCCAAGAGAAAGGGGGTCTCATCACGAGCCAACCTTCTCATTTCCGTGAAAGTGCTTGTGGGTAACATTGCCACCACTGGTCACCACGCCAGGGCAGTGTCCCATGATTAGCTTTTTGAAAGAAAAAGCAATAAAGAACAAAGATAAAAGGCATGAATGGGCTTGGAAACATTTGCATCCAAGACAAGTGCAGCTCACCCTCTACAGAGGCACCCACAGGTAAGCCATGCATTTCCCTGCTATCACTGCACCCCTTGTCCAGACATCCCTTATCCACCTCATCTACTCACATGAATTGGATTTGACTTCTCTCGGAAACATCCCACATCTAGTGAGCGTTAGCCCAATAGGACGCCCTGTCACTTCTTCCAAACTTGGCTTGCAGATTTGTGTAATGTCTTTGAGCACTTGATTGGGTAAAAGGGGTTTTATGCACATGTTTAATAAAATTGATGATTGGATGTGATTGACATTGCTATGATCCATGTGACTTATGGGCCCATGGAGGGCGTATCTCTTGATGTGCAAGATCATACCAGACGGATAGGTACACATGGGGAGATGATTAGTTCGGAATGGGGCTTAGAGCCCGTTAGATGGATGCTGAGACCCCAACAGGGGGCAGAGACAGGTCAGAGGGGTTGGCATCGGAGAAGAGGACGTTCCATAGAGGCAGCATGACAGAGCCTTACCCAGGCGGGTTGTGCCCTGTCCATTGGAACATTGGCCTTGGAAGGCCCATGACGTCACCCGTGACATCTTATGACGTCATCCAATGAGATGCGAGTTTTGGGAGGCAGTTGTGGCATGTTTGGCACGTGTGGCAACTTCTAGAGGCCCAAGGAGGGCTAACGTTTTGCTCCAGGAGGCCCATGTTGCCCTAGAAAGGACTAACGTCACCCTAAAGGGACATGGTGTCTTCACTTTTGCTTGATTAGGGTTTTAAATTAGGATATTTAATGTAAAACAATATTATTGTGTATCTTGGCCATGTTGGCCCTTTGGTGACCTAAAATTAAATTAAGGTCATTGCTATTGTATAAATAGGGAGCTAAAACTCTCTTATTTTCATCATCTTTTACTCACACTTGTGTGAGGTCTGAAATATGCGCCCTCCTTTAGGGTTTTTGGCTGAAATTAGTGATGCACACTTGTTGAAGGAGGCTTTTCTTGGCTATTTTCTGCATTTTCTTGGTGGAAGGTTTACAACTAGGGTTTGGCTTAATGAATGCTTGATGAATGTAAGTGAATTTCTGCAATCCTTCTTTTATTTGAATGGTTATGGTATATTTTACTTGCATTTTAATGAAATTTGTTGGATTAAACCCTAGGGAGTAAGCACATGTTGGTGTCCTTGTTTCAAGTCCCTACTAAGTTATGCTAAGAGCCATTTTATTTGTTGAAGATAAATGTTAGAGCCTTGCCATAGAACCTCTCTACCATTCACTCTTCAAGCTATCTGTTTTTACTTTTCCCTTTGAGCTAAAGAAGGAGGAAGACGCACTAAGGCCTAGGTTTACTACACCTTAGTGAGCCGTCTTCCCCTAGGGTTGATAGGTTGAAGCCTTGCCTTAGAAACACTTCAACCATCATATCTCTCTTGTCTTTAGCCCAACCATTATTATTTCATTCTTCAACTTTTGCAGCTAGTTTGACTCCATTTGCCCTAATAACGCACTGATCTAAGACCTTGTACTTGAGTGCTTTTGATCACAACTTCCAAATACTCTTGAACAATCATTAACATCTTCTAACCCTAGCCTAGATTAACCTACTAACCCTAAAACTTCCGTTATCCATTTGAGTTATATTCATACTTTGCAGCATTTAAATCCTTTATTGAGCAATTGAAAGATTGGCTAGTCGTTGCTTCTAATGAATGTTGGTATGTGATTGATGATAAATCATTATTGCTCATTGTGAAGCTTCTTTAACATTTATTGTGAAGTGATATATTGTAATCATTGCTATTGTACATCATTGATTTGCTTCATCAATATTATTGGTCAATTGCTTTACATCAGAAAGTCCTTGATTATATGAAGTACTAACCAACAAGTGATCTTGCAAATATATAGTTTTCTTGTTGCCTTGTTCCGGGCAGGTACACTTCTAGTTATCTTTATCTTTATTTGTTGATTAGCTGAACTTTCTGATCGGTGGTGACTTGTGAGAGGGGAAACTTTTACTTAACCATAAGCCTTTGCCTTCTCAAAACCCCAGGTCACCGGGGACGTCTCCCCTGGGCCTACCACCCTAAATATAAAGAGCTATCCTATCGAGGTGGAAGTGGTAGGATAGTCTCAGTTTCGCCAGTTTGCCTTTCTTTCACCTATCCTTTACTTCCAAGTACAAACTGTGCGATAACATGGCCTAACCAACCTTTTTAATTACCCTTGAGTTTTTCACTCCCACAATAATCCTCCAAAGTGGTGAAAGGCTTTCTAATGATTGATCCCTATGGGTGACTAGGGTCTAGGAATATTATAAATGACCATGCTAGACATCTCCTAGAGTCTTGCAGAATTTCGTCGAGTTTTAATAGTTTTTTTTTTTTTAAATTACCCAATTAATGGTAATTTTAATTATTTTTGATGTAAAAATGTAAAAACTAGGTCCTTAGGATTTTTGATAGGGGTATTTGTGCTTAAAAGAAATGAAATGAGACCCCTTACACCCTTGGACCAAGTTTCAGCTCAATTGGACAAGTTTTGCTAGGTGTTTGTCCATGAGGATTCCAAGTGAGAGATGATGCCTAAACCTTTTCCTAAGCTACCCAAACCCCTTTCCTAACTTTATTTCACCCCCTCACCTAGCCATCACATCATTTCATCATCCCCCCATAGGGAACTTGTGGCCCCCTTGGAGAGAAAATCATCAAAAGTAAAAAATTAATTAGAAAAAGACTCTCTCCCTAAGTGCGCCCCCCTTGGTCTAATTTCATGTTGGACAAGGTCAAAAAGGTGCCATCTCACCCTCCACTCATGTACCAAAACCCTAACTTGCTCAAAACCCGAAAAGTTGTGCCCCCCTCCTTGAGCTGCTCAATAATATTTAGAAAGTGACACTTGGAAAGCATCCAAGAGGGGTCACTCTTGGTTCCCAAGTATAAATAAAGGCCTCTCCTCCCTCATTTTACATCTATTCTTTCCCTACTGTTATTATGGTTAAATTTCTCCCATCTCTCCCATTCTTCTCTCTTTCTCATTTTTGATCTAGTTTCTTGTGTAAAGCTTGCTCCAAGTATTTGCAGCAAACTTTTGCTATTCAATAAAGAAATCTTTGGAGAACAAATGGTGCTTTGAGAGTCTTCTTGGTGCATCTTGTATTGGAGGTGAGCTTGCTTGTGTTTATTGGTGTATGCATTTCTTTTTCAGATCTAGAGTAGAGATCCCAAGCAAAGTATTTTGCTTGGGTAGATTTATAATAGTCTTATTGTAGATCTAAGTGAGTAGTTTATAGATTGTGCAAAGTATTTTGTATTATCTCATAGATCTACTCACCCTTTGCTCTATTTTTGTAGTTTTGCTTCACAATTTTTGCAGGTCACTTCAAGGGTTTGAAAGACTTGTTTTAGATTTGGAAACTTGCCTTCCTCATCCAACTTTAGCCTCTAAATTTTCTGCTATTTATTTCTGCACATTTCCATAAGTTTTTTGAGCATTCTAACCCCTTATAATAGGTCTTTTAAAACATATTCTTGCTCATTTTTGAAAATTTTTGAGTTTTTGTCACATTTTGCAGCGTTTCCAGCAAGTTTTTGCTTGCTGGTTTTTTGCAAGTTGGTGACCTAAAAAAGGAGGTACATCCCATTGAGATTTGGGTACTTTGGAAAGTGGTCCCCTTGTGTTTGTGAGCCTCTAAACACACGTGGGAAGTACCTTGTACCTTTTACTATGTACTTTATGTCTAATGTCACTTTGACTTAGGAGATTTAAGTCAAAAGTGAAATTTGGTCATTTTAGCCTAAAATGACAATTAATTCACTTTGTGGGCGAATTAAGGGACATAAAGTGAAACTATGA
>ML876570.1:0-18242 GCA_009831015.1 Picea engelmannii
CTTTCTTGTTTTTTAGTTGTTCATTTTGCAACAAACCTTGTAGCACTCTTCTCATTTTCAAGATCCATCTTATTTTTCTTCAATTCCATTTCACTTTTCTTTTATTCTATGTCAAAAAAGAGTATGATGTAATTTCACTCTTCTCATCGATGCTTCCCATAACTTAAGCACCTTCAATCATATTCATTTTAACAATGTCATTTTGATTAGAATTTAGCATTTGTAAAATATGTATGTGGTTCATGTGATGAAACAAATTCCATATTTTCTGGAATTGCTCCATCATAGTCTTAAGTATCATTGGCATGTTCAACATCGTCACCTAATGAATGATAGTATCTTTGAGGTATACTCCATATGTTTATCACAACATTTGAATATTTCTCATCATGTATTTCAAAATCTTGGCTACAAGGCTACACGGCCATATCATTGGTAAGAGCCCCATAATTGATTTCTCAAATTCCATTGCACCTAAATCATGCTTTAGTATTAAAGGGTGTCAAATCCCTTTCAAAAGATATACTAGCAATTTCCACTATTTCAAACCTTTTTACCTCTATCCATGGGTTCTTTTCCATCCAATTCATTCTCTCAAACCTAAAGTAATTTTTAAATGGCCCAAACACACTCACTTCTAGGGGTTGCAACCTATGAATAATGTGTGCAAGCAACACCAACAAGTCTATTCCTATCATGTTTTCCTCCTCCATGGTTTGTAAAGCTATGTTGATGCAATGTCCATAAAATATCAACAAGTCTATGTTCATAGAACATACACCTCCATGTACAAAAGTGATAAAATGCTAAATTGAATTCATAAAAAATTATTTAGTCATACATGCAATGGGATGTGAGGCCATGAATGCTCCTTGCTCACAATTCTTGATACGGTTCTTCATATTTTTCTTTCCCTTGAACAAAAAAACCCTAGGGATTGATCAATTGATTGTCTTTACACAACAAAATATATTTATCCACTCTATGTTCTTAGGGAACACTTTTGGCACATTTATGTTCATTCTCTTGCCAATTAGTCGCATTCCTCAATTCCTTCCAACTTGTAAAAGAAACTCATCACAATTCCATATATTTTGTAAACAATATGAATGTTCTTCATATGCCTTGTATAGACTGTAATAGAACTTGGTCACAATTGTAGGGTATAAATCCATAGCTCTGTCTTTATCTAGGTCCTCAATTGATCACAACACTGGCTCTAGATGCCTTTTCTTGACTCTTGCACACCATGATTTCCCACAAAATCCATCTTTGAATGGATTCAAACTTGATTGACAAAGTTGAGCAATGTTGGCCTTGGCCCATTTCAACGATCTCCTTACACCAATAAATTATTTCCTCCTATTCAATTAACACTGTAACAAGTCCTTTCCTCTTCATTTGTGTTAGACATTTATCCAATAATGCAATGATGTTGGTGAGTTCCATATTTTCTTTCTGCAACTCATATCAAGTATCCATTGAATTCAATATTGTCAATTGCCTTCATCATATCCTCTTTTGTCTAGCCTCTAATAACACTAATATTCTTTCTTAAACTTACACCTTTGTTATAGCATCATTTACCACCACATATGCTTATGATGATGTATTGGCCTGAGCTACATCCCTTTCCCTTCTTGCAGGACCTTTTCCCACATTTTCCTCCTTAAAAATACTTTTAAAAACTCCATCTTTGTTGATGTACGTGACTACCCTTAAAGAATTGCGCATACGTATGTTGGTTTCTAGTTATCAACCCACGTACATGTTAATTTGCCTCAATAATAATAATTCTAACTTTTCGGGGAGATTTGACGGGCTCCTCAGGTTCTCGACCTCCTGTAGCCCGTCCATAACTACTCCAACTGACAAAAATAAATATAAATTAGAGCCTTCGGGTGGAGGCAAAAGAGGACAAAGAAAGGCATCTTTATGTTGTTATTTTGAATTCAATCCTGCAAGTCCCCTCTTTTTCCCTTGCATCTAAGAATGACCCTTCCATATGGAAACCCTTGTTTTATGAAGTTGTGTTCTCCCTATCTTGTTAGTAACAAAACCTTTGTCTTCCTTAGACCTGTTTGAGCACAAATTATTGGAGGTATTTTTTATCATCTTTGGCCTTGGGTGGAGGAACTTGGAGCCCAATTTCAGGACCGTGCCACAACAGTTACAAGTTGTAACCAAGTTTTATGTTGTTCATAATAAAAAATCTCTTATTCTCGTTTGATTTCATATGTTGATTCATGTTTTTAGTATATTTTCTATATGTTAATTTGAATCTATTATCCAAATTGTAATGTTCATTATTTACTTGATTATCAGATAACTACCTATTTGTAGTTGCTTGTTTCTTTGTGTGTAAGATATTTCAAAGGGTTGTTGTAGAAGAGGGTTGGAGTGAAATTCTTCACATGGGATTAACATGAAATGTCAAAATACAGGTTTTTTTTTCTTTCTCCCTTGAAAGTTAGTTATTGCAAAGTAGTTATTTTCAATTTACTACTTTCTTTGAGTCTGAGAGTGGTATTTTAGGGTATCAATTTGTTGTGGCCTTGACCCATAGGCATATGACATTGTTCTCTATAATAGAATTGATGACTCCACTGGGGATTCTCCCTTTTCGAATCATTAGGGGTGCTTGTGGGTTGCATTTATTTTGAATCTTTTTTTGTGTCTCTGACCATTATTTAGCATTCTCTTAATTTTTGTAATCCTTTCCGAGTCTTCTAGGCCCTTTTCTCTCAAGTTTGAGAGGTTTTTACTAGATGTACGTGTGTTTCTTTGAGTACAACTGCATACATACACAACTTTTCTTGAACACAATTACGTACATATGATGATTGTAAGTGTGACAATCATGTACATGTTTTGGGGTTGAGTTTTTCTCTTCTGCTCAAATCACTATAAGTTGGGTCGTGGTACTATAAGGTCTTCTTGGATCCCATGAGTCATTCTTGGATTTGCTTTTGGTTTCCATTCTTTTTTGGCTTTCTATTGATCTCTCTGTTGCATTTTGAGTTTTGGGATTTAGACCTAATTTGTCCAAGTATTACTAAGTATATATGCACTTTCCTTTGATAACAAGAACATGCATACACTTCTATATAGGAGTTAGGCATGTACATGCATGCTCAAAAACAAGTAAGTGTTGGGTCATATACATGCTTTGTAGAAATCCAATGCATGTATATACACTTCCTATAGAAGGAAAATGTGTGTATAGACCTCATACATGATCCCTACAATGATATAGTGCACATACATAAGCTTATATACACGACCTGTAGTGGAGACAATCGCGTACACCTCCAAAAAAGTGATTTTTTGCTTGTTTTTCAACTTTTTTAGCCCTATTTTGGCTTATTTGGGGGTATTTTTGGGGGAGTTTGGTATCGAAATTTTTTGTGCCCTATAGGAGGTTCGTAAGGCCTTAAATTTGAATGGAAAATATAGTTTTTTTTATCCATTTTAACCTCCCTTTTATCCCTTGGATTACATGACTATAAGATTAGTCTTGGTCTCGGGATCTCAGTTCTTTGGTCATCTTTGAAACTTGAGTTTGTGTTTGAGTTTGTGATCTGGATTATTTTCGGCACGAAATGAGAGCGGAGATATAATAAAGAAATGCACAAAGATATCGCGTGTATCCAATAATAAATATATCAGATATGCAACCATAAACACAGAGATACATTAATACACGATTTCTATTAATGAAAGAAATGTATAGAGACTGTAAAAATACAGAGTGAAAGACTCGTTGGAATGGTGGTAGCTTATCTCTGAGAAAAGATGTGACAGCTACTCGCATTCACAAGAAGATGATTACAATGAGACTCTGAATGCCTTTTTACAATAAACAGGAATGCCAAAAACCCTAGACATCCAAAAACCTAGCCCTAAGAGATGAAGCGCCAAAAGTCATGTGGGCCCCATTTGAGTAAGTTAGTACATCAACTTCCCGGGGTCGTAATTTTTGCATACGATCTCTGTTTTAGACGTATGATAGCTCGTTGGAAAGGTATTGTCGATGAGATTCATTTTGGGGGCTAAATCATGCCTTTACATATCATTGAGAACCTCGGTCTCGAAAAAACTTCATTAGGCCCTCAAAATGGCCCCGGAAGTTAAAACCTGCTAAAAATAGTAAACTGCCAAAATTGTCAAAAAACTGTTTTGAGCCAATAGAAAAAGGTGGGTGGACACCAATATCCACCTAGATCAATCCTCCCTCCTTAGAAATAAATGGTCTCTATTTCATTGAGTTCCCGGGGGAGAGGGAAAAGCGTTTGTTGGATCTGCATCTTGGTGAGTTGTTTGTATTGTTGGAAACATTGTGTTGCTTTGTTTGTGGAAGTCTGTCATGAACCTATTGAAGTTGAGGTTGTTAAACAAGTTGAGATACATGAGAGGACGGTGTGAAGAAGGAATCTTTGTGCTTTGCTGCAACCTTGTCGACCTGCTTCTATTGGATAGAAGGTGCAGGGGGCGAGGCTATAATGGTTGCAATGTCCTTTTGTTCCCCTTTTGAACAGATTGTAAAGAAGTTGAATTTTGCAGTATGAGATACTACCTTGCGACACTTGTTTGGTGAAACAATAGTTGGAACTACCTCTGGTATTTTGTAGAGATGACCCCCCAAAGTAACAATGACACTACAGGGTTGAGACTCATAAACAACATGGCGTCTCCACATATATGGTTGGACCAAAAGAACATCACAGACATACAGTGGGGAAACATCACATAATACCTCATCCTTGAAGGGTTGAATGTTGTATGATAATCAACACTATTGACTAACACGAAGATCTCTTCCTTGCCGAAGCCACCTGATGTTGTATGGTTGCGGGTGTGGTGTTGTCGACAATCCCAACTGTTTGACGAACTTTGCTGAGATGAGGTTTTTCTAGCTTCTGCTATCAACAATAAAATGCAGTGGGGTCCCCTTCACCCACATCTGAGAATGAAAAAGGCGCTCCCCCTCTTCAGGATCTGTTGGTTCTTTTGGTTGAATTGATGTGGTCGTGACAATAGCAGTGGAGTCTACGTCAATGATCTATCCTTTACCAGTATTTTCATAATCATATTCTGAATCAAGGTTCAACTCTTTGTCTTTGATCTCGACCACCAATGACTGTTTTGAGTGACATTCATCGGTGTTGTGCCAGGGGATTTTGTGAAAATCACACCATTTTTGGGTGTCCTTCTTTGTCTTCCCATGACCCTTCTTTTCCTGTGTCTTGGACTGGTTTTCGGGAGACTGTTTGTCAGGGCCATCTTTGTCATACTTTGGTTGTTGCAGATTTGCATACCCGAATTCTCGTTTGTTCTGGTGCTTAAATTTCTGTTCAATTTTAACAGCATATCAATAAGCACCACCGAGTGATGAGATGTCCAGAAAATCCAATTCAGTTTGGATGTATCTATGTAGAGCCCCACGGTATTTCAGAACCAAATGTCGCTCGAAGTCTTTCATACCCAGCTTGGTGCGCAAGGTATGGAAGGTATTGGTGAACTTTGGAAATCCTTGGCCACTCTCTTTTCGAAGTGTGGTCCATCTCATGTACTGGTCCTCATAGTTGCCAATGGGGTAATATTGTTCCTTTACCGTATCCACAAAAAAATCTCAAGTGGGATCGGCCCCATATATTCCAGACTCCTCTGTGGAACTTTGCTCCTAGTAAGTTTCCCACCAATATTTGACATGAGGGAGAGTTTTAAGGAGTACGAAGGTGATATTTTCTTTGTCAAAAAATTTGTGAACAAAGAAATAACCTTCTAGCAGAGTTAACCATTTTTCTAGGGCTTCTTCATCTATCTGTCCTTCAAATACAGAAATATCAAAATTAACTTATAGCTTGAAAAACGAGGTGCCTCCAAAGTGGTCACTTGATGAAGAGGCACCTAATGCTATCGGCAGGCGTTGAAGAATGTGAACAAAATTCTCCATCATTTCGTCCCTCTGTCGTGTGAGAGCTTGCTCAAGCAATAGATTGATAGGGTCGTCTGCTCTGTCGTTTTTCTTTTCTTCCGCCATTGAGGGTTTCTTGGGTGTGCAAGAGCGATTGTCTTCAAGAGATACAAAATTGAGATCCAAATTTCTATACTCGGACCTCGTCGGGGACATGCACTAAAAATATATCAGGACATGCACTAAAAAATGATCAAGAGCAGCCTACTCTGATACCACTGATCCAGATTATTTTCGGCATGAAATGAGAGTGGAGATATAATAAATAAATGCACAGAGATATCGCGTATATCCAATAATATAACAAAAATATATCAGAGATACAACCATAAACATAGAGATACAATAATACATGATTTCTATTAATGAAAGAAATGTATAGAGACTGTAAAAATACAGAGTGAAAGACTCGCTAGAATGGTGGCAGCTTATCTCTAAAAAGAGATGTGATGGCTACTTGCATTTGCAAGAAGATGATTACAATGAGGCTCTGAAGGCCTTTTTACAATAAACGAGAATGAAAAAACCCTAGACATCCAAAAACTTAACCCTAGGAGATGAAGCGCCAAAAGTCATGTGGGCCCCGTTTGGGTAAGTTAGTACATCAACTTCCCAGGGTCATAACTTTTGTATACGATCTTTGTTTTAGGTGTATGATAGCTCATTGGAAAGGTATCGCCGAGTAGATTCATTTTGGGGGATTAATAATGCCTTCAACTATCATTGAGAACCTCGATCTTGAAAAACCTTCATTTCGGCCCTCAAAATGGCCCTAAAAGTTAAAACCTGCTAAAAATAGTAAACTGTCAATATTGCCAGAAAATTGTTTTGAGTCAGTCAGAAAAGGTGGGTGGCCACCGATATCCACCTGGATAAATCCTCCCTCCTTAGGAATCAATGGTCTCCATTGTGTTGAGTTCCCGGGGGAGAGGGAAAAGCGTTTGTTGGATCTGCATCTTAGTGAGTTGTTTGTATTGTTGGAGACGTCGCGTTGCTTTGTTTGTGGAAGTCTGTCATGAACCTATTGAAGCTGAGGTTGTTCAACAAGTCGAGCTACATGAGAGAACGGTGTGCAGAAGGAATCTTTGCACTTTATTGCAACCTTGTTGACCTACTTCTGTTGGATAGAAGGTGCAGGGGGCAAAGCTGTAGTGGTTGTAGTGTCCTTATGTTCCCCTTTTGAATAGATTGTGAAGAAGTTGAATTTTGCAATATGAGATACTACCTTACGACACTTTTTTGGTGGAACAATAGTTGGAACTACCTCTAGTATTCTATAGAGATGACCCCCCAAAGTAACAATGACACTATGGGGTTGAGACTCATAAACAACATGGTGTCTCTACATATATGGTTGGCCCAAGAGAACATCACAAACATTCAGTGGGGATACATCACATAATACCTCATCCTTGAAGGGTTGGATGTCGTATGACAATCGACATTGTTGGCTGACATGAAGATCTCGTCCTTGCTAAAGCCACTTGATGTTGTACGGTTGTGGGTGTGGTGTTGTCAACAATCCCAATTGTTTGACAACCTCTTCTGAGATGAGGTTTTTCTGGCTTCTTCTATCAACAACAAAATGCAGCGGGGTCCCCTTCACCCACATCTATGAATGAAAGAGGCACCCCCCCTATTCAGGATCTGTTGGTTCTTTTGGTTGAATTGTTGTGGTCGCGACAATACAGTGGGGTCTATGTCAATGATCTGTCCTTTACCAGTATTTTCATAATCATATTCTGAATCAGGGTTCATCTCCTTGTCTTTGATCTTAGCCACCAATGACTATTTTGAGCGACATTCATCGGTGTTGTGTCAGGGGATTTTGTGGAAATCACACCATTTTTTGGTGTCCTTCTTTGTCTTCCCATGACCCTTCTTTTCCTGTTTATTGGATTGGTTTTTGGGAGACTATTTGTTAGGGCCATATTTGTCATAATTTGGTTGTTGCGGATTTGCAAACCTGAATTCCCGTTTCATCTGGTGCTTAAATTTCTGCTCAATTTTAACAGCATATCAATAAGTTGCACTGAGTGATGAGATGTCCAGAAAATCCATTTCAGTTTGGATGTATCTGTGTAGAGCCCCACGTTATTTCAAAACAAAATGTCATTCGGAGTCTTTGATATCCATCTTGGTGCGCAAGGTATGGAAGGTATTGGTGAACTCCAAAACTACTTGGCCCATATCTTGTCGCAGTGTGGTCCATCTCATGTATTGGTCCTCATAGTTGCCAACAGGGTAATATTGTTCCTTTACCGCATCCACAAAAAAATCTGAAGTGGGATCGATCCCATATATTCCAGACTCCTCTGTGGAATTTTTCTCCTAGTAAGTTTCCCACCAATGTTTGATATAAGGGAGAGGTGATATTTTCTTTGTCGGAAAATTTGTGAACAGAGAAATAACCTTCTAGCAGAGTTAACCATTTTTCTAGGGCTTATGTATCTATTTGTCCTTCAAATACAGGAATATCAAAATTAACTTGTACCTTGGAAGGCGAGGTGCCTCCAAAGTGGCCACTTGATGAAGATACACTTGATTCTATCGGCAGGCGTTGAAGGATTTGGGCAAAATTCTCCATCATTTCGTCCCTCTATCACGTGAGAGTTTTCTCAAGCAACAGATTGATAGGATCGTCTGCTCCGTCGTTTTTCTTTTCTTTCGCCATTAAGGGTTTCTTGGGTGTGCAAGAGAAATTGTCTTCAAGAGAGACAAGCTCGAGACCCAACTTTCTATACTCGGACCTCGTCGGGGACATGCACTTAAAAAACGATGAAGAGTAGCCAACTCTGATGCACCTGATCTGGATTATTTTCGGCATGAAATGAGAGTGGAGATATAATAAAGAAATGTACAGAGATATCGTGTATATCCAATAATATAATAGAAATATATCAGAGATGCAACCATAAACACATAGATACAGTAATACACGATTTCAATTAATGAAAGAAATGTACAGAGACTGTAAAAATACAGAGTGAAAGACTCGCTAGAATGGTGGGAGCTTATCTCTGAGTAGAGATGTGACGGCTACTCGCATTTGCAAGAAGATGATTACAATGAGACTCTGAAGGCCTTTTTACAATAAACAAGAATGTCAAAAACCCTAGATATCCAAAAACCTAACCCTAGGAGATGAAGCGCCAAAAGTCATGTGGGCCCCGTTTGGGTAAGTTAGTACATCAACTTCCTGGGGTCATAACTTTTGCATACGATCTCCGTTTTAGGCATATGATAGCTCGTTGGAAGGTATCATGGAGGATATTCATTTTGGGGGCTCAATCATGCCTTTGGATATTTTTGAGAACCTCGATCTTGAAAAACCTTCATTTAAGCCCTCAAAATGGCCCTGGAAGTTAAAACCTACTAAAAATAGTAAACTGTCAAAATTGCCAGAAAATTGTTTTGAGTCAGTCTGAAAAGGTGGCTGGCCACTGATATCCACCCGGATCAATCATCCTTCCTTAGAAAGCAATGGTCTCCATTGCGTTGAGTTCTCAGGGGAGAGGGAAAAGCGTTTGTTGGATCTGCATCTTGGTGAGTTGTTTGTATTGTTGGAGACGTCGCGTTGCTTTATTTGTGGAAGTCTGTCATGAACCTGTTGAAGATGAGGTTGTTCAACAAGTCGAGCTACATGAGAGGACAGTGTGCAGAAGGAATATTTTCACTTTTTTGAAACCTTGACGACCTGCTTATGTTGGATAGAAGGTGCAGGGGGTCTGGTTGTAGTGGTTGCAGTGTCCTTTTGTTCCCCTTTTGAATAGATTATGAAGAAGCTGAATTTTGTAGTATGAGATACTACCTTGTGAGACTTTTTTGGTGGAACAATAGTTGTAACTACCTCTGGTATTCTGTAGAGGTGACCCCCCAAAGTAACAATGACACTACGGGGTCAAGACTCATAAACAACATGGTGTCTCCACATATATGGTTGGCCCAAGAGAACATCACAGACATCCAATGCGACAACATCACATAATACCTCATCCTTGAAGGGTTGGATGTCATATGAAAATTGACATTGTTGGCTGACACAGAGATCTCGTCATTGCCGAAGCCACTCGATGTTGTATGGTTGCGGGTGTGGTGTTGTCGACAATCCAAACTATTTGACGAACTCTGCTGAGATGAGGTTTTTATGGCTTCCGCTATCAACAATAAAATGTAGCGGGGTCCCCTTCACCCACATTTGTGAATGAAAAAGGTGTTCCCCCTCTTTAGGATCTGTTGGTTCTTCTGGTTGAATTGTTTCGGTTGCAACAATAGCAGTGGGGTCTGCGTCAATGATCTGTCATTTACCAGTATTTTCATAATCATATTTAGAATCATGATTCAACTCCTTGTCTTTGATCTCGGCCACCAATGACTGTTTTGAGCGAAATTCATCGGTGTTGTGCCAGGGGATTTTGTGGAAATCACACAATTTTCCGGTGTCCTTCTTTGTCTTCCCGTGACCCTTCTTTTTCTATGTCTTGGACTGGTTTTTGGGAGACTGTTTGTTAAGGTCGTCTTTGTCATACTTTGGTTGTTGCAGATTTGCAGACCCAAATTCCTGTTTGTTCTGGTGCTTAAACGTTTGCTCAATTTTAACAACATATCGATAAGCAACATCGAGTGATGAGATGTCCAGAAAACCCATTTCAGTCTGGATGTATCTGTGTAGAGCCCCATGGTATTTCAGAACCAAATGTCACTCAGAGTCTTTGATACCCATCTTGGTGCGTAAGGTATGGAAGGTATTGGTGAACTCTGGAACTGCTTGGCCCATCTCTTGTCACAGTGTGGTCCATCTCATGTATTGGTCCTCATAGTTTCCAACGGGGTAATATTGTTCATTTACCGCATCCACAAAAAAATCCCAAGTGGGATCGGCCCCATATATTCCAGATTCCTCTATGGAAATTTTCTCCCGATAAGTTTCCCACCAATGTTTGACATGAGGGAGAGATTTAAGGAGTGCAAAGGTGATATTTTCTTTATCGGAAAATTTGTGAACAGAGAAATAACCTTCTAGCAGAGTTAACCATTTTTCTAGGGCTTCCGCATCTATCTGTCCTTCAAATACATGAATATCAAAATTAACTTGTACCTTGGAAGGCAATATGCCTCCAAAGTGGTCGCTTGATGAATATGTGTCTGATGTTATTGATTCGGATTATTTTCGATACGAAATGAGATCAGAGATATAATAAAAAAATGCACAGAGATATCACGGATATTTCATAATATGACAGAAATGTATCAGAGATGCAACCATAAACACAGATATACAGTAATACGCGATTTCTATTAATGAAAGAAATGTACAGAGACTGTAAAAATACAGAGTGAAAGACTCCCTAGAATGGTGGCAGCTTATCTTTGAGAAGAGATGTGATGGCTACTCGCATTCGCAAGAAGATGATTACAATGAGGCTCTGAAGGTATTTTTACAATAAGAAGGAATGTCAAAAACCGTAGACATCCAAAAACCTAACCCTAGGAGATGAAGTGCCAAAAGTCATGTGGGCCCCGTTTGGATAAGTGAGTACATCAACTTCCTGGGGTCGTAACTTTTTCATACAATCTTCATTTTAGGCATGTGATAACTCGTTGGAAAGGTATTGTCAAGGAGATTCATTTTGGGGGCTCAATCATTCCTTTGGATATCATTGAGAACCTTTATCTCTAAAAACCTTCATTTGGGCCCTAAAAATGGCCCCAGAAGTTAAAACCTGCTAAAAATAGTAAATTGCCAAAATTACCGGAAAATTGTTTTGAGCCAGTTGGAAAAGGTGGGTGGCCACTGATATCCACATGAATCAATCATCGCTCCTTAGGAAGCAATGGTCTCCATTGCATTGAGTTCTCGGGGGAGAGGGAAAATCATTTCTTGGATCTACACCTTGGCGAGTTGCTTGTATTGTTGGAGATGTCGCGCTGCTTAGTTTGTGGAAGTTTGTCATGAACATGTTGAAGCTGAGGTTGTTGAACAAGTCGAGCTACATGAGAGAAAGGTGTGCAGAAGGAATATTTTTTCTTTGCTGCAACCTTGTCAACCTGCTTCTGTTGGATAGAAAGTGTAGGGGGTGAGGTTGTAGTGGTTTCAGTGTTCTTTAGTTCCCCTTTTGAATAGATTGTGAAGAAGCTGAATTTTGCAGTATGAGATACTACCTTGCGACACTTTTTAGGTGGAACAATAGTTGGAACTACCTCTGGTATTCTGTAGAGATTACCCCCCAAAGTAACAATGACACTATGGGGTCAAGACTCATAAACAACATGGTGTATCCACATATATGGTTGGCCCAAGAGAACATCACATACATCCAGTGGGGAAACATCACATATTACCTCATCCTTGAAGGGTTGGATGTCGCATGACAATCGAAACTGTTGGCTGACATGGAGATCTCATCCTTGCCGAAGCCACCTGATGTTGTATCGCTGCGGGTGTGGTGTTGTCGACAATCCCAACTATTTGACGACCTCTACTGAGATGAGGTTTTTCTAGCTTCTGTTATCAACAATAAAATGCAGCGGGGTCCCCTTCACCCACATCTATGCATGAGAAAGGCGCTCCCCCTCTTTAGGATCTATTGGTTCTTCTGGTTGAATTGTTGCAGTCACAACAATAGCAGTGGGGTCTGCGTCAATGATCTATTCTTTACCAGTATTTTCATAATCATATTCTGAATCAGGGTTCGGCTCCTTCTCTTTGATCTTGGCCACCAATCATTGTTTTGAGCGACATTCATCGGTGTTGTGCCAGGGGCTTTTGTAGAAATGACACCATTTTCTGATGTCCTTCTTTGTCTTCCCATGACCCTTCTTTTCTTGTGTCTTGGATTGGTTTTCGGGAGACTGTTTGTTAGGGCCATCTTTGTCATACTTTGGTTGTTGCGGATTTGCAGACCCGAATTCCTATTTGTTCTAGTGCTTAAATTTTTTCTCAATTTTAACATCATATCGATAAGCAACACCGAGTGATGAGATGTCCAGAGAATCCATTTCAATCTGGATGTATCTGTGTAGAGCCCCACGGTATTTCAAAACCAAATGTCGCTCAGAGTCTTTGATACCCATCTTGGTGCGCAAGGTATGGAAGGTATTGGTGAACTCTGGAACTTCTTGGCCCCTCTCTTGTCGCAGTGTGGTCCATCTCATGTACTGGTCCTCATAGTTGTCAACAGGGTAATACTGTTCATTTACCGCATCCACAAAAAAATCTCAAGTGGGATCGACCCCATATATTCCGGACTCCTCTGAGGAACTTTGCTCCCAGTAAGTTTCCCACCAATGTTTGACATGAGGGAGAGCTTTAAGGAGTGAAAAGATGATCTTTTCTTTGTCGGAAAAATTGTGAACAGAGAAATAACCTTCTAACAGAGTTAACCATTTTTCTAGGGCTTCTGCATCTATCTGTCCTTCAAATACAGGAATATCAAAATTAACTTGTACCTTGAAAGGTGAGGTGCCTCCAAAGTGGCCCCTTGATGAAGATGCGCCTGATGCTATCGGCAGGCGTTGAAGGATGTGGGCAAAATTCTCCATCATTTTGTCCCTCTATCGCGTGAGAGTTTGCTCAAGCAACAGATTGGTAGGATCGTCTGCTCCGTCGTTTTTCTTTTCTTCCGCCATTGAGGGTTTCTTGGGTGTGCGAGAGTAATTGTCTTCAAGAGAGACAAGCTCGAGACCCAACTTTCTATACTTCAACCTCGTCGGGGACATGCACTGAAAAAACGATCAAGAACAACCTGCTCTGATACCACTGATCTGGATTATTTTCGGTACGAAATGAGATCGGAGATATAATAAAAAAATGCACAGAGATATCACAGATATCCCATAATATGACAGAAATGTATCAAAGATGCAACCATAAACACAGATATATATTAATACAAGAAATAAATGAAAGAAATATCCATAAACCATATTTCTATTAATGAAAGAAATGTACAGAGACTGTAAAAATACAGAGTGAAAGACTCGCTAGAACGGTGGCAGCTTATCTCTGAGAAGAGATGTGACGGCTACTCGCATTCGCAAGAAGATGATTACACTGAAGCTTTGAAGGCCTTTTTACAATAAGCAGGAATGTCAAAAACCCTAGACATCCAAAAACGTAACCCTAGGAGATGAAGCACCAAAAGTCATGTGGGCCCCGTTTGGGTAAGTGAGTACATCAACTTCCCGGGGTCGTAACTTTTGCATATGATCTCCGTTTTAGGCATGTGATAGCTCGTTGGAAAGATATTGTCAAGGAGATTCATTTTGGGGGATCAATCATTCCTTCGAATATCATTAAGAACCTTGATATTGAAAAACCTTCATTTAGGCCCTCAAAATGGCCCTGGAAGTTAAAACCTACTAAAAATAGTGAATTGTTAAAATTGTCGAAAAACTGTTTTGAGCCAGTTGGAAAAGGTGGGTGGCCACCGATATCCACATGGATCAATCCTCCCTCCTTAGGAAGCAATGGTCTCCATTGCGTTGAGTTCCTGTGGGAGAGGGAAAAGCATTTGTTGGATTTGCATCTTGCTGAGTTGCTTGTATTGTTGGAGACGTCACGCTACTTAGTTTGTGGAAGTTTGTCATGAACCTGTTGAAGTTGAGGTTGTTCAACAAGTCGATCTATATGAGAGGAAGGTGTGTAGAATGAATTTTTTTTTTTGCTGCAACCTTGTCGACCTGCTTCTGTTGGATAGAAGGTGCAAGGGGCGAGGGTGTAGTGGTTGCAGTGTCCTTTAGTTCCCCTTTTGAACAGATTGTGAAGAAGTTAAATTTTGCAGTATGAGATACTACCTTGTGACACTTTTTAGGTGGAACAATAGTTGTAACTACCTCTGGTATTCTGTAGAGATGACCCCCCAAAGTAACAATGACACTACAGGGTCGAGACTCATAAACAGCGTGGCGTCTCCACATATATGGTTGTCCCAAGGGAACATCATATACATCTAGTGGGGCAACATCACATAATACCTCATCCTTGAAGGGTTGGATGTCGTATGACAATCGACACTGTTGGCTGACACAGAGATCTCGTCCTTGTTGAAGCCACCCGATGTTGTATGGTTGTGGGTGTGTTGTTGTTGACAATCCCAACTGTTTGATGACCTCTACTGAGATAAGGTTTTGTTGGCTTCCGCTATCAACAATAAAATGCAGTGAGGTCCCCTTCACCCACATATGTGAATGAAAAAGACACTCCCCCTCTTCAGGATCTGTTGGTTCTTCTGGTTGAATTGTTGTAGTCGCAACAATAGCAGTGGGGTCTGCGTCAATGATCTGTCCTTTACCAGTATTTTCAGAATCAGATTCTGAATTAGGGTTCGGCTCCTTCTCTTTGATCTTGGTCACCAATGACTATTTTGAGCGGCATTCATCGGTGTTGTGCAATGGGATTTTGTGGAAATGACACCATTTTCCAATGTCCTTCTTTGTCTTCCCGTGACCCTTCTTTTCCTGTGTCTTGGACTGGTTTTCTAGAGATTGTTTGTTAGGGTTGTCTTTTTCATACTTTGGTTGTTGCAAATTTGCAGACCTGAATTCCCATTTGTTCTGGTGCTTAAATTTATTCTCAATTTTAACAGCATATTGATAAGCAGCACCGAGTGATGAGATGTCCAGAAAATCCATTTCAGTCTGGATGTATCTGTGTAGAGCCCCACGGTATTTCAAAACCAAATGTCACTCGGAGTCTTTGATACCCAGCTTGGTGCGCAAGGTATGGAAGGTATTAGTGAACTCCGGAACTGCTTGGCACCTCTCTTGTCGCAGTGTGGTCCATCTCATGTATTGGTCCTCATAGTTGCCAACAGGGTAATACTGTTCATTTACCGCATCCACAAAAAAATCCCAAGTGGGATCGGCCCCATATATTCCAGACTCCTCTGTGGAACTTTGCTCCCATTAAGTTTCCCACCAATGTTTGACATGAGGGAGAGCTTTAAGGAGTGCGAAGGTGATCTTTTCTTTGTCGGAAAAATTGTGAACAGAGAAATAACCTTCTAACAGAGTTAACCATTTTTCTAGGGCTTTTGCATCTATCTTTCCTTCAAATACAGGAATATCAAAATTAACTTGTACCTTGAAAGGCGAGGTGCCTACAAAGTGGCCACTTGATGAAGATGTGCCTGATGCTATTGGCAGGCATTGAAGGATGTGGGAAAAATTCTCTGTCATTTCATCCCTCTGTCGCGTGAGAGTTTTCTCAAGCAACAGATTGATAGGATCGTCTGCTCTGTTGTTTTTCTTTTCTTTTGCCATTGAGGGTTTCTTGGGTGTGTGAGAGCGATTGTCTTCAAGAGAGACAAGCTTGAGACCCAACTTTCTATACTCAGACCTCGTCAGGGACATGCACTGAAAAAACGATCAAGAGCATCCTACTCTGATACCATTGATCCGGATTATTTTCGGTACGAAATGAGATCGGAGATATAATAAAAAAATGCACAGAGAGATCACAGATATTCCATAATATAACAGAAATGAATGAGAGATGCAACCATAAACACAAATATACATTAATACATGATTTCTATTAATGAAATAAATGTACAGAGACTGTAAAAATACAGAGTGAAAGACTCGCTAGAATGGTGGCATCTTATCTCTGAGAAGAGATGTGACGGCTACTCGCATTTGCAAGAAGATGATTGCAATGAGGCTCTGAAGACCTTTTTACAATAAGCAGGAATGCCAAAAACCCTAGGTATCCAAAAACCTAACTCTAGGAGATGAAGTGCCAAAATTCATGTGAGCCCCGTTTGGGTAAGTGAGTACATCAACTTCTCGGGGTCGTAACTTTTGCATACAATCTTCGTTTTAGGCGTGTGATATCTCGTTGAAAAGGTATTGTCAAGGAGATTAATTTTGGGGGCTCAATTATGCCTTTGTCTATCAATGAGAACCTTTATCTCAAAAAAACCTTCATTTGGGCCCTCAAAATGGCCCTGTAAGTTAAAACCTGCTAAAAATAGTAAATTGCCAAAATTGTCAGAAAATTGTTTTGAGCCAGTTGGAAAATGTGGGTGGCCACTGATATCCACCTGGATCAGTTATCGGTAGGCATTGAAGGATGTGGGAAAAATTCTCCATCATTTCTTCCCTCTGTCGCATGAGAGCTTGTTCAAGCAACAGATTGATAGGATCATATGCTCCGTCGTTTTTCTTTTCTTCCGCCATTGAGGGTTTCTTGGGTGTGCAAGAGCGATTGTCTTCAAGAGAGACAAGATCGAGAACCAAATTTATATACTCTAAACTCGTCGGGGACATGCACTAAAAAAATGATCAAGAGCAACCTGCTCTGATACCACTGATCCGTATTATTTTCGGCACGAAATGAGAGCGGACATATAATAAAGAAATGCACAGAGATATCGCGTATATCTAATAATATAACAGAAATATATCAGAGATGCAACCATAAACACAGAGTTACAGTAATACACGATTTGTATTAATGAAATAAATGTACAGAGACTATAAAAATTCAGAGCGAAAGACTCGTTAAAATGGTGACAGCTTATCTCTGAGAAGAGATGTGACGGCTACTCACATTCACAAGAAAATGATTACAATGAGGCTCTGAAGGCCTTTTTACAATAAAAAGGAATGCCCAAAACCCTAGACATCCAAGACATCCAAAAACCTAACCCTAGGAGATGAAGCGTCAAAAGTTATGTGGGCCCTGTTTGGGTAAGTTAGTACATCAACTTCTCGGGGTCGTAACTTTTGCATACAATCTTCGTTTTAGGCGTATGATAGCTCGTTGGAAAGGTGTCATAAAGGAGATTCATTTTGGGGGCTCAATCATGTCTTCATATATCATTGAGAACCTCAATATCGAAAAACCTTCATTTAGGCCCTCAAAATGGCCTCGGAAGTTAAAACATGCTAAAAATAGTAAACTGTCAAAATTGCCAGAAAACTGTTTTGAGCCAGTCAAAAAAGGTGTGTGGCCACCGATATCCACCTGGATCAATCCTCTCTCCTTAGGAATCAATGGTCTCCATTGCGTTGAGTTCCCAGGGGAGAGGGAAAAGCGTTTGTTGGATCTACATCTTGGTGAGATGTTTGTATTGTTGGAGACATCGCGTTGCTTTGTTTATGGAAGTCTATCATGAACCTATTGAAGATGAGGTTGTTCAACAAGTCGAGCTACATGAGAGGACAGTGTGTAAAAGGAATCTTTGCACTTTGTTGCAACCTTGTCGACCTGCTTCTATTGGATAGAAGGTGCAGGGGGCGAGGTTGTAGTGGTTGCATT
>ML876570.1:18342-28845 GCA_009831015.1 Picea engelmannii
TAGCTGCATAGATCACTTGTATATGTTTGGGGGGAAGTAGATGTATTGATAGACAACATTTACTTGTGATAGCTACATTGATATATCTCTTTACTTGCAACTAATCGTTCTATATTTATGGTGTTGTGATTATCTGGTTATCATTTGAATATCTTGCTGATAAATCATTGTTGTGGTGTGGATTGGTAAGTGACTGAGTATCCCACTTGGGGAGGCATCACTTATCTAATCCTTGAGTGATTTTATGGTTAGATGCCAGTGAAGGCAGTCCAAGTGGAGTAAGTGCCACTTGGGGCATGCTTGGCCCTAGGGTGTGATTTCATCTATCTCCTCTTGTATCTTGTATCTATTGTATATCTCTTGTGTACTTTTGTATTTATTGTAAATTTGTGTAATCACTTGTATAACTCTAATCTTGTGGGGTTTGGGTAGTTTGATTGAATTTGTAAAGTATATTGTAACGAACCACCCTTACACATAGTTGACCCCATTGCCCAACCTTAGGCACTAGTCCTTAGTTGACTTAGGGAAAGGGCTGCCTAACATTTAGATTTAGATTTGCACTTGCATTGCTGCTTATCATATAGGCTAGTTTCCCCTTGGCCTATAATCAATTGAAACTAACTCCTAGAACTGTAATTAAAATTAACTTAGTAACGTAGGGACAACCCCCCTTAGCTTCCCTAGGAGTAAGCCCAGACGGAAGAAGCTCCTGTCAAGGTGACAGTGTGGGCAGGAACTTAGACATTGTGTCTCCGAGGGCACACTAAGTGAGCCGGACTTAGCTCACGTCTGCAAGTGTGCATAAGGGCGACAACAGGTTCTTCTGGTTTAATTGTTGCGGTCGCGACAATAGCAGTGGGGTCTGCGTCAATGATCTGTCATTTACCAGTATTTTCAGAATCAGATTTTGAATCAGGGTTCGACTCCTTGTCTTTGATCTCAGCCACTAATGATTTTTTTGAGTGACATTCATTGGTGTTTTTCCAGGGGCTTTTGTGGAAATCACACCATTTTTCGATGTCCTTTTTTTTCTTCCCGTGACCCTTCTTTTCCTGTGTCTTGGACTGGTTTTCAGGAGACTGTTTTTCAGGGCCGTCTTTGTCATACTTTGGTTGTTTTGGATTTGCAGACTCGAATTCTCATTTGTTCCGGTGCTTAAATTTCTGCTCAATTTTAACAACATATCGATAAGCAACACCGAGTGATGAGATGTCCAAAAAATCCATTTCAGTCTGGATGTATCTGTGTAGAGCCCCACGGTATTTCAGAACCAAATGTCGCTCGAAGTCTTTGATACCCATCTTGGTGTGCAAGGTATGGAAGGTATTGGTGAACTCTGAAACTGCTTGGCCCCTCTCTTGTCGCAGTGTGGTCCATCTCATGTACTGGTCCTCATAGTTGCCAACGAGGTAATAATGTTCCTTTACCGTATCCACAAAAAAATCTCAAGTGGGATCGACCCCATATATTCCAGACTCCTCTGTGGAACTTTGCTCCAAGTAAGTTTCTCACCAATGTTTGACATGAGGAAGAGATTTAAGGAGTGTGAAGGTGATATTTTCTTTGTCGAAAAATTTGTGAACAGAGAAATAACCTTCTAGCAGAGTTAACCATTTTTCTAGAGCTTATGCATCTATCTGTCCTTCAAATACAGGAATATCAAAATTAACTTGTACCTTGAAAGGCGATATGCCTCCAAAGTGGCCGCTTGATGAAGATGTGCATGATGCTATTGGCAGACATTGAAGTATGTGGAAAAAATTCTCCATCATTTCGTCCCTATGTCATGTGAGAGCTTGCTCAAGCAACAGATTGATAAGATTGTATGCTCCTTCATTTTTCTTTTCTTCCTCCATTGAGGGTTTCTTGGGTGTGGGAGAGCGATTGTATTCAAGAGAGACAAGCTCGAGACCCAACTTTCTATACTCGGACCTCGTCGGTACATGCACAGAAAAAATGATCAAGAGCAGTCTGCTCTGATACCACTGATCTGGATTATTTTCGGCACAAAATGAGAGCCGAGATATAATAAAGAAATGCACAGAGATATCGTGTATATCCAATAATATAACATAAATGTATCAGAGATGCAACCATAAACACAGAGATATAGTAATACACAATTTCTATTAATGAAAGAAATTTACAGAGACTATAAAAATACAGAGTGAAAGACTCGCTAGAATGGTGGCAGCTTATCTATGAGAAAAGATGTGACAGCTACTCGCATTCGCAAGAAGATGATTACAATGAGGCTCTGAAGGATTTTTTACAATAAACAGGGATGTCAAAAACCCTAGACATCCAAAAACCTAACCCTAGGAGATGAAGCGCCAAAAGTCATGTGGACCTCGTTTGGGTAAGTTAGTGCATCAACTTCCCGGGGTCGTAACATTTGCATACGATCTTCGTTTTAGGCATATGATAGATCGTTGGAAAGGTGTCATCGAGGAGATTCATTTTGTGGGATCAATCATTCTTTCGAATATCTTTGAGAACCTCGATCTCGAAAAACCTTCATTTAGGCCCTCAAAATGGCCCCGAAAGTTAAAACCTTTTAAAAATAGTAAACTGTCAGAAAACTGTTTTGAGCCAATCGGAAAAGGTGGGTGGCCACCGATATCCGCCTGGATCAGTTTGAGACTTTTCTTTTATGATTTCCTTGTATTTTTCATTCATAAAACCACAAATTTTACTTCTTTAAACATCTTTTGTTAGTTTTTTCTTTAGTAGAAAGAAAAATAAAATGAAAAAACCCTAGTTTTCTGCTAGTTAGGTTTCATTCTTTCTGTTGCATTGTTTTGCTTCATATTTGAAAAAGAAAAAAATATTAGCATAGGGTTTTGTTCTCTTCTCATATTAAAAGAATTTCAAAAGAAAAAAAGAAAGAGCATCCTCTTGTTTACTTCTTTTTCTTTTTTCAAAAGGTTGCATTGTGCATTTTGCATTACAAAGAGAAAGAAATGCATTTCAAGGTTTGAAATTTTGTTCATGCATTTTACTTTTTTGAAACTTTTTTTCATTGAAGAATTAGTGTAAAAGTTTTATTTGCCAGTGTTTTTATAAGTTTCATTTTTGCAAGAGTCTCGAACAACATCAATTGCACATCTGTATCCTTTGAGTAAAAAACAATCACTAAAAATGAATGCTAAATTTAAAATTTACAAGAATTTGTTTCTAGGGTTTACAAACAAGTTTAGGGTTAGAGCCTTGGATTTGGATTGGAGAGATAAATATCCAACGCATGTAAACAAGCATAGGAGTATGATGTAGGGAGAATCAAATCCAATTTTTGTATAAGTATAGCTAGGAGCCTCCTCTAACACATGAGTTAAACACAAGGTCGCGTGGCAGAGAGCAGAGGAGATTACCCCTCCAAAGCTTGACTAAGTGTAGTGGAGAGATCGTATTTTGGGGGTTTTGCTAGTGCCTTTACTTCCGTGAGAGGTGACACTTTCGAAGCTTCGAGCTTTGTTATCCTGCCCATACATTTGATCCCATTTTTTGAATATACCCCTCAGATGTTGATTGCAAGTTGGTATCCATAGTTTGTTTTCCTAGGTATCTCATAGATGACTGCGGGGGGATTCCCATGGTACTTGAGGAAGACGTATTGTGTTATCAATAACCCTAGAGGGTTCCCTACAAAGCAAGGGTTACTTTCACCGAGTAGGGTTGGTAAGTGAAGGTTGGGGTAGTTGATTCTCACTCCTTCGTTCATTGGTCTTGGGACTTGATCAACTCGTGGCGGTAACTGGAAGGTCCCTTTCCACTCTTTCATTTCTTTTGACTCAAGACCTTATCCACTTGAGCTGAAGTTTTGGAGAAGTTGTTTGTTTGCGGTGTTTCTCTTGGGAATTTTTAGTGGAGTGTTGCTTTGTATAGTTGACCTTAGGTTATGTCTGTATCACTGCTTTTGAATGCTTGATTCAAGGTGGTCGACCAACTACTACACTATTAAGGAAGGACCTCTGGTCTTTCTCTTGAAAGTGTGGATCCGCCTCCTAGAAGGCATGGGGTTTTATACCACTAATTTTCCTAATTCAGTGTGTGAGATTTTTTCGAACATGGACAATCCCGTAAGAGACAAACCTATGCATAAGAATGTCATGGACAAATTTCTTGAGGATAGCAACCAAAGGACCCCTTCCCAAGGAGATTCTTGTGCTTTTCCTTTATTTAAAAACATTGGTGCCCCCTTGATGGCCACTTTGAACATTCTTGGGTTGAATGTAGAACTATCGGTTTGGTTGTGGACCACTCTGAATGTCCCAAATGTTCTTGATGCTTCTCAGGTAAGAACCTTATGTCATGGACATTGAATGGATGTTGATCATTTACCTTCTTTGTCAACGAAGTCTACTTCTCCTCCTCCTCCTTCTGGTGAAACTCTAGCTAATAGTAACCTAAAGTCTAAAAGGAATAGGAAGAGGAAGGGTAAGAAGAAGAAGTCTCCAATCTCCGTGACTCATGTTGGAGACGTGCCACCAGTGTTTGCTAGTCATGCTAGAGGAAAAATTCCATTCCCCGCAAGTCATACTAACATCAAGTTTCTAGCTGCTGCTAGTCATGATGGGGGAAAAATTCCAATCACTACAAGTCATATTGGCATCAAGTCACCATCCTTTTCAATTAATGTTGCAGACATGTCGCCAACCTCTGTGAGTCATGTTGGAGACCCATTCCCGACCTCTGCTATTCATACTGAGGGAATGTAATTGGCCTCTGCGAGTCATGTTGGGAGAGAAAGTTCAGTCACTGCAAGTCATACTGGCGTTAGTTAACCAATCTCTGCAAGTTATGTTGGAGATATGCAACTAGCCTCTGCTAATCATGTTGAGAGAAAGAAACCGATCTCTATGAGTCAAGCTGGGAGAGAAAGTCTAGTCACGACAAGTCATATTGGTATTTAGTTCACCAACCTCTACAAGTCGTGTTGGAGACATGCTGCCAACCATTGCAAGTCATGTTAGGAGCAAGCAACCATCCTTTGCCAATCATGTTGGAGACATGTTTCCAACCACTGCAAGTCATGTTGGGAGAAAGCAACCATCCTCTTCTAGTCATGTTAGGAGAAACCCACTAGCCATTGCAAATCACATTGAGGGAATTGATATTGTTGATAATCTTAGACGAATAGGACGTAAGCCTAAATTCCCTTGTAAGCTTTGCAAGGGATATCACCTTACTCATTTGCACCCTGCTATTGTTGTGGTACGAAGAGTGTCGTCCTTGTATGAAAACCCTTCTAGTTCTAAGTCATCTTCGGTTTCCCAACAATCTATTCAATCATTGATTAATGAAGTGGTCGTGTCGAAGAAATATTCAGTGGATGCCACTCTCGTTTTGAGGGATGATGTGTCTCTTGAACATGTTGTCTCACATCCTATTCAACCAATGGTTGAGGAAGTGATCATGTTGATGCAACTTTGTTCGATCCCACTCTTCTCTTTGAGAGTGGTGAGTCTACCAAAGTGTTCTCACTAATGCAATCTTAGGATGATCCCACTCTTCTTTCGAGGAGTGGCGCGTCTTTCGACTATGTCTTTAACATTCCCAGTTCAATATCTTCTGAACAAGGGGGAATATACTCTCTTCGAGTATCCTTCCTCCAAGTCCTGGGATGGTTTCCTTTGATTGGAATGATCTTGTTGAGTCTCGTATTCATTTTTCTACACCTTTCCAGATAAGAGTTAAAGTTGATTCAACAAGCATTTATCGATGTATTGTAGACAAGGTGTCATCTACAAGTATTTTATCCTCCTCAGCTTGGCAAGATTTGGGTTCTCCCAAGCTCGCGTCAACCACCAATCAGTTGTTGGCTTTCGACAGAAGACCTAGTGAATATTTGGGGATTCTTCCTCAGTTGCCTATCATGTTAGGTGGGAAGATTGTCCTAGTCGATCTGTCAGTGGTGTCAGGCCCTTTAGATTTCAATATTCTTCTTGTGAATAATTATGTTTATGCTATGAATGTTGTGGTGTCTATGCTCTTTTGCGTGATGCATTTCCCTCACGACAAAAGTATTTTCACTATTGAACAAATTTCATCTGATAATCACCATCTTAGTTCAGATTTGGCTCAAATTTATCCTTTGTATGTTCCTAGTGTTCGAGTCAACTCTTCCCCACCTTGGGTGAATTATGTGGCCTCATATCCTTGGTGTTCACTTGCTTCTAAGAAAGGATCTTTACAGTCATGTTTTCCTTCTTGAGACAAGGTATCGACAATTGATCATGTGGTTTATCCATTTGGAGCAGGTGAGATTTTGCTATCCACTTTTGGCCCGAGTAATATAAGTTTTCCTCTCAAGTGTGATTTTACTGTTTGTGGGACCTCGAGCCCTGGTTTCTGGGATGTTGAATTTCCTTCAGAAGAGGTTATTCTTGAAGCTATGATTATGGATTTTTGACCTCTTACTGAACTAGAAACTTTACAGGTTGGTTACCAAAGAAACCCTTGGTCTGAGCCTAGAAATGCGCTCTACCTGGAGCACTACTATGCATAAGCCTCAAGGTTGTGCATTGCTCTATACATATTGTACTCTTAGGGTTTCTTGTTTTCAAGTTCCATATCCCATAGCACTTATTTTTATCAAAGGTTTCTATATTGGAGTTATTAACATCTGGGTGAGTATTTTTGGTCTTATATATAAGATTTTGAAGACATTTTTCTTTGGTACCTATTATTCCACGTCGATCCGTTCTGATAAGTAATGATCTTAAAACTGACATATAGGTTAGATTTTCCACTTCATGCATTTTTTAATTATCCATTTCTTGTTTCATTTTTCCTTGGGATCGACCCCACTGAGTTGTGACATAGAACCTTTGTTGTTTATAAGTGTTGTAATTCACGTGGTACAACCTATTGTTCATGGGTTCCCTAGTTAGGGCCTTGTTCGCAATCTAACGCCCATGTTGAAATACTTTCATAGGCTTGGGAGCCCTGTTTAGTCCTGCCATGACTTTGCGTTGAAGCCTCGTGTCTTCTTCTCATCTTTTGATGGCCAATTACCTACAGGGCTTCCAAAATTGTTGTGTTGAGTTGTAATTGCATTTCATATCGACCACTTGCATTTTTCAAGCCTAATGTCGACTTCATCTTATTGATATATAGCCATTTGCATATGCATTCTCGAACATGTGCCAGCCTTGCAATACTATCCTTTGTGACTCGACACCCTTTAACCCTAGAGGGAAATTCCCCCAAGCATCTATGCTTTACACACGTTTCCTTGCATTGAGCATAGGTATGTTACTTGCAAATGGAACAAATTTTCTTACCTACGATGTTTTTTTCCTCCATTGTAATATAACATTATTTTATGTCTTTTCAAGATTCATAATATGAAAAGACAAAAAAACAAAAAAAAAGGATGGGAAAGAGTCTTATTTTTTATATTGCAGCTACTTGTGTCGCCCTTGAACATAGCACAATATTACGAGTCTTTACCTCACTATATTGGATTTAATATGGCCTTAGGAGGTTTTTTCTCGTTTTTTAGCATAATCTCTTATGATTGGTTATTCTTCTAGTCATATGGAGTGCTTGTTGACGCCTCCCGTGTCGCAGACGTATCCCAATTTATAGTCTACGTTTCCCAAGTCACTTTTTGTGTTGTTTTTCTATTCAAGGGAAGTCAACCTGTGTCCACCACTCTGCAATACTCGTCTTTTCAATTCGGCCTTCCCGTTTGTCGAGTACTTCTTAGTTTTGCAAGTATCTTTGTATCTAAATCGTGCTAGTATATAAGGTCCCCATTGACTTCTTGTTGGTGGGTCTACTCTTATCGACTACGACTCATTGCTCTGAGAGTATGACCTAGAGTTGCACCCTGGACCCATTTACATCATTTATAGGTGACCTTGCGCTCAACTGATGACATTCATCATTGGTTGTTGACTGAGAGATTTCCCTTGTGTTCGATGTCAACAACCATTATTACACATGGGGATTCGTGTGGTACCTTGGTTTCCATTTGACCCCATTGGTGGACTCCTCGTCTTTGTTAGTAGTCTTCATCATTGGATACTATTCAGAGAGTTTATGTCGTGTGTTATTCCATATCATACACGTCATAATCGTGCCTTGATGTGGTTCCTTCAATATTTATGTCTGAGTTCTTCCAAATTTTTGGCCTCTTGCTAGATGATGGAGGATTCCTTAATTCCTTCCTTCAAATGAATCTCTTGTTTGAAAATAATAGGTGTTCTTGTTTAACCATAGATAATATAGCAGTATTGTCACCCAACCATAGGCCGAAGCCACCCCCGAGCACCTTAACCTTGACAAAGAATAATTCTGGAAGCAAACCCTAGGCCTAATAACCAATCAATGTAGCGTACCTCTCTCTAGAGCTAGCACACAAGGAAAAAATTCCAAACCATAACCAATAGAAAGTCCAATCCTAAACCAAGAATACAGGTTGTAGTAGCTGCGACTGACTCTCCAGACTTGCGCACTTACTCAGTTTCTACAGTGCGCACTCTTACATTTCTGTAGTTGCGAGCTATGTGTGTCAAATGAGATTTGGCGTCCTATATTTATACTGTTTCTCCTTAGCTGTCTAGGACGACTTCTCATTTTGGAGGCTAAAAGCTCAATATTAAATATTTCCTTTAGCCAACTTGTTTTCTAGGGTTATGTCCAAAGATTTAGGGTTTCTTCTTGCTTCACAAAATATTCTATTCTTGTCAGAGTTACACGTGGCGGTTAATACCTCCCACAGCTACCATAATATCAACACTCCCTCCTAGCTAGGGAGGTATTGAAATCAATGGCCTTAAGCACAAACATACCATTCAACTGGTAACATCATCATAGCCATACAAGTTATCTCATGATTAGATCACGAGCACCATCATCACTGTCAGTATCATTTGATAACATCAACTGCATCATCTCTCGAAGCCATACTACATCTGAGTAATCGGGCATGATGTTGAATAAGTCACTCACTCCACAGAGTGATACAAGAACCATTCTTCTAATCCAGACATATGTCCTAGAAGAATAATTATTCCAATAGATGTTGGATGCCACGCCATGGGCTACAAGGACTATTCTTCTCATCCAGACATACTTCCTAAAAGAATAAATGTCATGGACCATTTTCCACCTCGAGAATCTTTGTCCACTAGCACACTGACTATCCATCTAGTTACTAATAATTTTCAACATTACTGATAGTCTACATGGAAATCAGAACAATATCATTCAATAGAACACAACTATGTCTATCCATAGTAGTACACAACTACTATTTGGTGGTACACAACCACACCAAGTAGCGCACGACTACTTAATCAGTGACACATAGTCACAACCAGTGGAACACATCCACCACAATAGCATACATCCATTGTCCAAAGACATACAGTCTCCATAGCAATCATATCTAATATCAACCTGCATAGAAACAATATCATGATATAAACTGAGTCATCTGGGCCATTCTTCCACTCACATATGTCAGATATGGAAGAGCATATGCCCTCAGAAAATAAAACATCAACCATGGGCTATCTGGACTATTCTTCTCAATCATAGAAGAATAATTGTCCATGATTTCTGATCCTATACCATTCACTTAATTGGTCCATTCCTCTGACACTAGTCATAGTGAAACCTGGAGACAATGAGTCTACCCTAGGGAATGCCTGTCCCTGATTGTTGAACCTGGACCATTCACCTAACTGGGGCATTCCTCCAACACTAATCATAGTGAAACATGAATAGAATGAGTCTTCCCTAGGGAATGATTGTTCGGACCATTTCCTAATGGAAATGATTATCTTGCACCAACCTCCAAAATGAACCATTCTTCGAAACTACTCACAACTGTGAACTTCGAAAGAATGATTGCTTGACGAGGAGGACCATGTTGATGATTGTAGCTACGTGAGACATTATCTAGCTTACAAACCTGAGATAAATCCCATGAGAGGGGTGTGTGGTTCCTATCTGAGACAGAGCGGGAACGTAGAGATGGCCTCCTTACAGGGAGTTGAGAAGAACTCCAGATGATTCTCCTGTGTAACGCAATGAGAAAGGAGAGCTGCAGAGTTGGACGTGCTTGTGGCTGAGCACAAGGTGAACGTGTGAAATCCCAAAGTGTTGGGTGCATCGTCATGAGAATAGAAATGAAGATGATGTATTAGCCTCCTCTGAGAAGAAGAGTTGACCAAAAAATCTAGATGACTCTCATGTGTAATGTAGTGGGAAAGAAGATCTGTTGAGTGGACGTGCCTATGGATGAGCACAGGTGATAACGATCCTAGCGACTGAGCACTAGTGAAGAAGTGGTTCTTCTGTGTAATGCAGTGAGCCAAAGATATGGACATCCCTATGGATGTGCCCCTAGTGGATGAGCACTAGTGGGTGTATAAGATCCCTTGATATATTTTTCAAGAGTCAGACCTGCCTGTAACCCTAATTGTAATGTAAAGGGTACAGGTCGGCCCCACCTTAATGTGACTGGTAATTAATGTAAAAGAT
>WSFP011466979.1:0-18242 GCA_009831015.1 Picea engelmannii
AATCCCCCTACGGACTAGCATTTAGGGTTATATTATGCATGCAGATAAGATCGAAAGAATCCTACTTTCTATCATCGTCCCAGACCTAATCCCCATTTATTTTAAGCAAATACATGGTTAAACGAACATACCTTGTTCCAGACATTTGATGTTGATCCTTCTTCATGCTTGATCACTTGTTGGCAGCTCTCCTCCTAAGGATGACCTGCATACAAAACAAGAAACAAACTATACATGCATTTTACCTACAGATTAATGGGTTAGAGATTCAAACATATATTCAATAAACTATGAAGAACTCATATAGTGGGATGGGAAAAACATTTCTTTATTAATTTTAATGAATCAACTTACAACGTCGAGACCGGCCACCACTCCGCGAACCTGATCCTGGGCTCCTCTTCAACTATCCTCCAACTTCTTTGCTCTGTATCTCTTCTTGCACAAGGATGGCTAAAGGGTTGGGACAATGTGAATGTGAAATTGGGTAGAGTTTCTCTACTATTATTCTCCTTTCTCAAATGGGACCCCTATCCCTTCTTTTATAGGCTAGAAGGAGCTAGGTATTTGGTCAAACCCTCAGCCATGCATGGCTGGGAGTTTTAGTTAACTCACCCAAAGTTGTGTGTTCCATCAGCAACTTTCTTTTTTTCGTGCTTTTGTAGGTACACACAGGTTGTTTTAGGCCAGCTAGCGTGTACACGCGTGCAGTAATGGAGTAGGGCGCGTGGGCCCTTATAAAAGAGGTTTTTTAAAGAGTTGTTCAGCAGTGTTTTGGCAAAGAAGGAATCTGAGATGGCTTGATGCCAGGTAAGCGTGTCTGGTGCAAATTAGGGTTATAACATATGCCCCCTAATGTGTGAGGTCAGAAGAGAATCTGATGACCGAAATACACTAACAATCTTCACTGATGTGCCGAACAATTGAACCCAGGGATCAGGAGCCGGGAGGTGTCGTCTGCAAAATAACAATTGTCTCACCGAGACAGGCATACCCATGCTCGGGATAATCTAGAATCATGGCTACCAATCAATGACATTGTAGATCCATGTCTTACAACTCTATAAAGAGTAGCCATGCACAATACACACCGGAGCTACATCTCGAAATCAAAAATATATACATACAAAGTACCCATCTTCTAGAAGCTGATACGGCATGATGGTTGGAGATGAGGTCTTCAGAGCTCGAGCAACAACTTCAAAATCTTCAAAACTCAAGGTAGGAGTGTAATATGAGTGTATGACTACACTACCCATAGGTCTTCGACGGCTCGTCGGTCATGGACTAGATAATCTTGATGATCAAACTGAAGGCTTCATTGATTTCGAACAAGGACTTGATTGGACATTTAGGATGGTCAGGTATGAGGGCAAGAGACAAACTGCAGAGGGGCCGACTCAGGCTTGGTGACAAACTTCCCTTTGACAACAACATGACAAATGATGAGACTTAGGTAGCATGGCATTAACATAAGTTTATGAGGCAGGAGGAAACGCAAACTCTCCATACGTTTGGAAGAATAACCAAATGGAGGAGGACAGAGCTCTATGTAGCAAGAAAATCTTCCTAAGGTCATATTAAATCCCAGGGTTTGATGAAAAAACGGACAGATGTGCTTTATCCAAGGGCGACTCATTATGCTGCCAATAAAGAAAATACTCTTCCCTTCCTCTTTTTGGGGTATATTTGATTTTTTCATCATTTTTCAATAATTTTGGAAAAGGAATAAAAGAATGTTACATTACAAAGGAGAATCGAGTGTTGAAAACATAATAGTACCATGCACACAAAACACAGGGATGTTCAGGGCAAAGAAACATATGCAAGAAAAGGACACTCGGGAAAAATCCTCCAGGGGTCAAAGGTGTCAAGACGCAGAGGAAAAATGCTACAGGGCTTTCATATAAGGCATGCTTCAGATGGTTCAGTTTGAGAGCAACATGGATCCGGCATTAGGCCAAAGACGCGAGTATGCAAATGCGATTAACAAAACACACAATGGTAACATCCTTCGATGTAAGTTTAACGAGCCCAGAGAAGGTAAGCTCAACGGTTTTTCATATTTAGTGAGTCTGAAAAAACGTAAAAGGAGACTCCATTCGGGTACCTTTTTCGAAGGTAGTCTAGTCGGTTCAAAAAAGGGGTAAACTAGCACCAACAAGACATCTATTCAAAACCATTTTAACGAGTGTAATAAGGACAAGATCACTCAACCATTTTTTCATTTTTAAGGAGTCTGAAAAAATCTTAACTATGGACTCCGTCAGGAATGTTCTTCTGGACCAGTTTAATGAGTGTGAAAGAATAAGGTCACTCGACGATCTTTTCAATTTTAGAGAGTCTGAAAAGAGCTTAACTATGGACTCCGAGGGGGTTCACTTTTCATAAGTTTAGTCCCTCAAGCCCAAAAAATGGGTAAAATTATACCTAAGGGTACTCTTCTAGAGAACTAAAGTTACATAGAGTATACCTTTGTTCGTACAGTTGACTGTTCAGACCGAAAAAGGGGTAAACTACCACTGGACAGACTTGACTTCAAATTTCAGTTTAACGAGCGTGAAAGGCCACATGATCGCACAACAATATTTTCATGTTTACAGGGTTTGAAAAGGTCTTAAAAGAAGACTCGTTATGTCTTTGGGGAGTCCCAAGGGTGAGGTCAAGAGTGAAAAAGGATCATGCAAATGAGGTTCAAACTCGTAATCATGAAAAATACAAAGACTCCCAAGCCTACAGTGATTAGAGACAACATGGACACCATAATGCAACCAAGATTTACCTAGGGCATCCATGTTTTGGTAATCTCTACCACCAACTCGCGACACTTCTAAAGCAACAATGATGGTTCTATGTTGCAACCTGATGGGATCAATCCAATGGAAAAGGGATAAAGACAACGAGTTATAAAAGTCAGGGTAGAAACCTAACCTACATGCTCAAGTTGATCATCTGAGATTTTTCCATGAATCGTCAAAAGTGTCCCAAAACTCCAAAAAAATGCCTCGATACCCGATCATACCCCTCCCATGCAATTCCTGAATCACTCTAAATGGTTTTTGGTTTAAAGAAAATGATAAGGGAGGCCAAAAAAAATGACAAAAAGAGGCCAAAAAGTCTATAAATAGAAGTTGGCAACTCATTATCACCATTGTTGATTTGGAAATTGACTCTGGAGCAAAAAGACTCCCTTTGACAAAAGTGGTGATTCTGGGAGCTATTGTGGATGAAACGAACTTCTGTCTGGACAAAGTAAGTATAAACTCTCCTATCTTGCATTTTAAGTCTTTCTTTTTGCTTTAAATTTCATTTTTTGAGGGGGCGTCGACCTTCAAAAGGTCGACCCTAGGTCCACGTGGGTTGTTTCAGGACAAGCTGCATGTACATTTGGGCAGAGTAAACCCTGCACATGTGTACACGCGACTGTCATCATTACAACCCATGTGGACCCCCTTATTGAATGAAAAAAGTTTAAAAAACAAGGGTTAACCCTCCTGAACCTTGGTGTTTTGTAGGATGTATGTTCACTAGAGAGAAAGAGAGCATGAAGAGGTTAGTGAGTTGGTTGGGGAAGACCCCAATGTTGTGGTTTCCTTGATGCAATGTGGGTTACTCAAGTTCTTCTTATGTCCTTTTATGCAGGCACAACCTAGGCTACTGAATGCCTTAGTTGACCACTGGCATCCAGATGCAGAGGCATTCATGTTAGAGGGGCAGTCACTGGTGCCCACGACCGAGGACTTATATTTTTTGACTGGCCTCTCAAGGAGAGGGGAACCAGTCAACTTCCGGACATTTCCTTTGGGGCCGCATAACATAGCGGAAATGATAGGTCTTTATTGTGAGGCTGATACAACCAGCTCGAGCTCACAGATGCCCATAAGCAAGGTTACTAAATTATCGCTACAATTGATAGTGTTGCTTATTGGGTGAATCACTGGTTCTGCGGCTCTACATCAGGCATCCCATGCACATATGAACTGCGCATTCCAGTGCTTAAATGCAAAAATATTTGATTGGAGTACCACATTGCTTGATTGTATGAAGAGGCAATTGACAGATTGTCATTTGCGAACACAGAGGAACTTTGGGTTCGGGACCGTTCTATGCTCGTTCTTCATTGAGAGAGTTATGAGCTTTAGTCCTTAGGTAGTGGTACGAGGACTTCAGGCCTCTCTTCTTGCTATGTGTAGATGGGCAGTATTGCTGCCACGACAGGGTGGTGGAAGGACTAATGAGTCCTTCGATGATGATTTCTTTGCCTGGCTATCGCGACAGATCCCAGTTATCGAGGATTACCCGTATGCAGGGATTGATTTTTCGAAGGATCATGAGATACCAGTGCCTCCTGGTGAGGAGCGAGGAGAGATGGGTAAGTCTCCATATTTGTAGTTGTTTTTTTTATTTTTTGTGAAGCATATGTAATTTTTATGTCGTTTTTGTTATATATCATTTTTTTTTATATACCAGAGTATTTGACAGATATGCGTTTGTTGTGTGCAGATGTGGGACCAGTGCTACCTATTGACTATGCAAGGAACAGGCGTCGTCCTCAACCAGGGGTCGCACCTGCTGTCATCGGGGGACCAACAGTAGCAAGAGATCTTCCAGTCGGGGAGGCTGAGAGGGTGTTGAGACGAGTCAAGCAGAACTTTACTCCTCACTCGCATAGTCCCTATGGCAGAGATTGAGGATCTTCCATCATTCATGCAGCCTCATGTAGTGGGGGCACCACAGACTTGGGTTCGATTATTTCGACGTTTAGCCAACGTTGTAGATCAGTACAACACGGCACACAAGCCCTTACTTTAGTTAGGCTTTTCACGTGCCGAGAGCACTACTTGTATATATTTTTTGAGGGCATAAGCCCCTTGACTCGTTATTGGTCATATTTTTTGAGGCGCTTGCAACCATATGTGTACTCTGGTTACTTATGATATTATATATGGATTTTTATGTTTTTTCGTGGCTTATGGATCATTTTTGCAAAAAATGTATTTACATGTTTATGTGTATGTATTTTCATATGTGTGCAAGATGCCAATCTAAAATTTGATTAGCTAGAGTATTTGTAATTTGATTTAATCTCCTAGAAACATGAAAATATGTAATATAATCAAAGTTTCGTTCTAAGAGACGTACCCTAAGGAATCGTTGGTGTAAAGTCGGATCATGAACCCGATATACTCTGTTTAAATGAGACACAACCAACTGAGCGTCGAGATAGATCCGGAGATGAGAGATACCAAATGAAAAAATGTCACGAAGCAACTCAATAACTGCACTATACTCAGCGACATTGTTTGTGGTGTCACCTAAGCATATACCTCCGGAAGATAATAACTGGCCTTGAGGTGTAAAGATTACCCAAGCTACGGAGGCAAGCCTATGAATGTGTTGGCTAACACCGTTTGCATACCCAATGAACACCTCAGAATCACTTAACATCTGCCACAGTGACGAAAGATAACATCAACGACACGTCCATAACACTAAAAGAAACTAGAAAGTAATAGTACATAGACTATACATATGTTACAAAAAGTTACCCACGGTGAGCTGCCTATGAGTAATGCTTCTTGAGGTAGATCCCATTTCTAGGCTCCGCCAAAGCATTCCCTTCAAAGTCAACCAGATGATAAGCGCCATTTTTTAAAGCCTCTTTTATGATGAATGGTTCGAACCACATGGGTTTGAATTTTCCTGCCCCCAGGGGGTCCTTATCTTGGTCATAGACTAGGACAAGGTCACCTTCAGAGAAAATCCGAGGACGAATAGACTTATCATACTGACACTTGAATTTATGTTTGTGAGCCTCGTTGGCCAGGGTTGAATCACAACGCTACTCAAGGTATACTAACCATTCTTCAGGTGGAGAAGTGTCTGACAATAATTGTACTGCCAACTTTAGGGACGAGATTTGACATTTGATAGGCAAGACTGCCTCCGGCCCGTAAACGAGTTGGAAAGGTGAGAAACTGGTTGCAGTATTAATAGACGTTTGGTAAGCCCATAATGCCGAGTATAACATCAAATGACAATTTGACTTGGCTGAGTTGATCATTCACTATAGAATGGTGTTAAGAGTTTTGTTCACAACTTCCACCTGACCATTTTCTTGGGGGTAGTAGGGTGACGAATGTTCCTTCCATAATCCAAGCTTTGATGTTAACTCAATCATCATCTGGTTTTGAAAGTGACTGCCATGGTCAGTGACAATATCCCTTGGGACGTCGAACCTTACTATTATCTGGTTGAATAAAAAAAAAGTTGCAGTCTCTCCATCATCTTTAAATGTTGGCATAGCTTCAACTCATTTTGTGAAGTAATCTACAACTACGATGATATAGCGGTGCCCGCTTTCTGAAGGAGGGTTGCATGTAGTGTAATCAATCCCCCACTTGGTGAAGGGACCAACTGTGATGACAGGAAACATGGGAGCGGGATGTGCCCTCATCTTCCAAGAGAAGATTTGGCATGGGAGGCACTTCTTGACCGATTCGATACAATCTTTGATAAGTGTCAGCCAGAAGTAACCTACTCGTAGAATCTTTTGGGTTGTTTCCAACCCAGAGAAATGACCACCATAGGCTCCGGTATGGCAATCGTTAAGCACGATAATTGCTTCTTCATGAGTAAGACATCAACGCAGGATGCAGTCTACACCTCTATGATACATTGTATCATCTAGTATGAGATAATTCTTAGCCTGGTGGCGTATGCGTCAACGCTCATCACGAGAAGAAGATGTGGGGCACTTCAAATTCTGGAGATAGATGAGTATATCTCCATACCAGGGATAAGAAGAGGTGATAAAAAACATATCTCCTCTGATAGGCAACTCTTCGGGCACAAGATCACCTGACTCAACTGGAAGTTCCGAAATAAGTTCTGCGAAGACCAGTGACTTTTTGGATTTCGCTGAAACGAAATCTAAGTCAAACTCCTGGAGGATGACTATCCATTTACTGATATTTTCGCCTATTACCCGTCATGTCAACATGTACTGAAATGGATTCACGACAACAATGATGGTGGTCTTTATAAAAAGAACATAATGATGGAACCATTGAACAACATGGACTGCTGCCAACGCAAGTTTTTCGATATGAGAATAATTGAGTTCTGGTCCTACGAGGCCTCGACTTAGGTAATAGATGACATATTCTGAGAACAAGTCATCTTCATGAACTAAGACCATGCCAATGGTTGACTCTACTGCATCCAGATATAATAAGAAATCCTTGTTATAGTTAGGTCGCCGGAGCAGAGGGGCAGTTGTGAGTGCATGTTTCAATGCGACGAAAGAGCGTTGAGTGGCATTGTCCCAATAAAAAGGAATGTCTTTCTTAAGTAAGCGCATAAAACCCTTGGTGATCTCGGCATAGTTAGCAATGAAGCATCTTAAAAAATTTGTCTTGCCCTGTAGACTATGAAGTTGAAGGATTGTGCATGGGGGGGGAAACTGAATTATTGCCTCAACCTTGAGAGGATCGACCATGATCCCTGTTGTTGACACTATGAAACCTAACAAACGTCCTGATGTTACGCAAACGCTGCACTTGTTTGGACTTAAGCAAATTCGGAAGTAGCGACAACGTTCAAAGATAAGTCGGAGGTGTGTGGGATGATCCATTCTCTTGCGAGATCGAGATGCTAAATCATCTAAATAGGCCTCGACTATATACTTGAGGTCATGGAAAGAAAAAGACATGGCCTGTTGAAAGGTGGCTCCAACATTTTTGAGACCAAAATACATCTTATGATATGTGAATGCACCCCATGGACAGATGAATGTTGTTTTGTGTTGGTCTTCGGGTTTGATTTGTATTTGGTTATATCCCAAAAAACCGTCCATGAAAGAGAAGCCCTTGCAACCTGCACATTAATCAATTATCTGGTTGATGAATGGTGTGGGAAAATTATCTTTGGGACAGGCCTTGTTCAAATCACGGAAGTCTGTACACACATGAATTATGCCTTGTTTTTTATTGACCGACACGGGGTTTGACACCCATTGGGTCAAATTGATAGGATATATAAAACCGACTTTTAGCCATTTCTCAACCTCAACCTTAATGGTTGTTGCTTTCTTGGGGTTAACTGGACGAAGTTTCTGCCGGACAGGCTTGGCATCTGGATAAGTTGTGATTTCATGTTCAACTATTTTTGGATCGATGCCTAGCATTTCCTCGTAAGACCGGGCAAAAACGTTGCGAAATTCTTTAAAAAGATTTGTGTAGATTTGTATCTCTCTGGGGGAGCAGTTAGCTCCAACGAAAACATTCTCCACGACACCAGGGTTTTGGGAGATATTGATCAGTAAGTTCTTAGCGATAGTTGCCATATTACCCTCAACATAAACCTCGTGTGTAGCTAAGGGATTAATAGGACAAGACCTATCTCCCATCATAGTCAAGATGAATTCTTCGGCTTCAATTTTGCTTAACTCTGGGAGGAAGTATGATCTGTGATGAAGATCTTCCCAAGGTTTGTCCGGACTAGTCATTGCTTCGATTATAGCTTCATCAGAGGGAAAGACTAAGTCTAATGAATCGGTGTCAGCGAGAGAACCCTGAGCCCAAATAGGCTCTAGAAGTGGATCGAACTCTTGTGCAGGAGTTGGATAAGTGTTGGTTGAAGCTTGATGGACTAAAGAGTACACTACTTTAGCTGCAGACAAGGGCATGGACATGCCCGAGTGCCCTGTCCCATCCATCGTGGCCGATGGGGAAGGAAGTATCCACATATTGTCCAAGCAAGTCGTGCAGAACAACGAAACTTGAAAAATCTCAACCTTATGGTGATTGGATATAAACTTGATATCGCCTTGAGGGGGCGGGTAATTGAAGGTACCCATCAAAGATGGGCACAAACCAACTCCTACGTTAACCACGCCTGGTTGAGGATTATCAATCATCAGGACTGTGGATGCCCCCAATGAAGGGTCAGGTCTAGAGAAAGACAATTGATCAATGGTCACAATCCGGCCTTCGTGTGGAAACAACAAGACTTGGAAAACTGTAGCAACCATAGCTTGCATGGAATAAGTCCAACTCCTCCCTAACAAGAGGTTATAGTCGAGGGGCGCATGACCATCGAAACATTAATCTCTAAACCATTAATCTCTAAACCATGTGGTCGGAACGAATGACCATCGAAAGCAGTGAGGAGAGTAGGTGACGGAGACAAAACGGGTTGGCCAACGGCCTTCCAACATGCCAATGACATAACACATGTCGAGGTTCCCTCATCAACCACCGTGCAGAAGATATTCCAAGTAAAAGTTTTCGTGGGATAAGCCACTACTATCTGAAACGCTATGTGGTAAGGAAGATGAGGTTTTAAGTCGGTTGTATCCAGCATGATTGTACCCGGATTACAAGTCTCGGTAGATCCTAAAGTGGTTAACAAGACTTTCCTCTGGGAATGGCAGCTTTGGAGGACCTCCAAAGTGGACATCGCACAAGGGGTTTGTGATAAATCTTCCACCACAAAATAGTTCTGGGCAGCCCTTACGTTTGGGTTGTGAGAATATTTTTTGAATGCGCCTTTGGAGATGTGTGTCATTGTTTCGCCCAACGTCTTCTTAATATGTAGAGGAAGATATGGGAGTTCGACTTCTTTTCCCTTCTCAGAAATGCTTGGTTTACTATATTCTTGCACTCTAGTCAATATAAAAGCATCACCCTTCACCATATATACATTCACGGATGCAGGGTTATTCGAAGACGAAGAGGGTCCTTGGCTGCCCCCTTCCGTGCTTGGAGAGGCTTGGGTTAGATTTTTCCCATGTTGAAATGGATTGGTTAACACAGCAGGTTGTTGTTGTGTCACAAACTTTTGGGCTTCTGCAAGCCGAGGACATAGATGGGTCAGGTGGTCTTCCGCGCACAAGTTGCATGGATACCTCGCCTTCCATTTCTGAGTGTTGTTTCCGCCAGCATTATTGGTAGGGTTTTTATCGCCCTTTCCCTTCTTTCGTTGTTTTTTCTTTTCTTCGGGCTGTTGGGTGGCCTTTGGATTAGTTGATTGCACTGTGTGTACATCTGAAATTTTGGTAGGGGGAGCATCCAAAGCTGTAGTTTGGTTGGTCGTTGTGTGTTATATAGACAATTGCTTTGTCAATTACTCAACGAGATTTGTTTGTGCTGAACCAACAATACCATCGGCATGTGTTCTAGCTCTCTATTTGGTTTTATCAAGTATTGAGCGTGGCACATCTGGCAAGATCTCGTATAATAAACCAGACTGAGAATAGATTAGCTCAAGTTGTTGAGCTCTCATGATGACGTCTTCTTCGAAAAATACTCCCGACGTCGCGACATCTTTGGATAACTGTGAGACCAAATACTTAAGGAACCACTTGAGCAGGAATGCTGGTGGGACTGGTACCTTAATTAAACTCTTTCAGTATCTCCATTCTCGGATGTGATCATAGATATGGTCCGCTTTTGTTTGTGAAAAATTGGCTAGCAATTCAGTGCCAACGTCGTATCTCACAGGTAACTGGAAATGGTTTAGAAAAGTCATCGCCAGTTCGCCGAAGGAAGAGTACCTTGAGCGATCGAGCTCAATATACCATTTCGCGACACTCCTAATGAGAGTACGTTGAAACAATCACAACTGTATGGAGTCATCTTTCAACGAGTTAGATGATAACCAAATATGGAAGGTAGTCACATGATCTTCTGGATCTTCATTAGGCTTCACCTCGAACTTTGGGATGTCCGAAGGAAACTTCATCAGCATAGGAGGCCAACACGAATCGTGATAGATAGGGTCATTCAACAACCTTTTCAAGTCTGGAAAATGTAAGGTTGTCAGGAAGGGTAGTTTGGGTTGTTGGTGATAACCTGGGAAAAATGGGCCTGGAGTTTGACTGGCACCAGGTTGCCATGAAAAGTTCAGTTGCTGGCCTGGGTTCTGGTAAAAATCATGGCCATGGCCAGCGTATGGATTTTGCGTGTGATGATACACCATCAAATGATTTCCAAAATAGGACATAGATGGTTGGGCATGCATTACATTTGAAGGACTTTGGGACGAGTTGCCCCATGTCGGTCCCGTGGGGATAGGCATAGTACTTTGTCCGAGGTTCCATTGATTGTGAAAATAATCACCCCATATCGGCATTCCTGATGAGGGAACGGATCCTTGCCAAGAATTCCAAGACCCTGATGCGGAAGAAGTTCTTGGGTGTGCCCCCTATGCAGGAATAGTACTCTGCATAGGAATAGGTTGTCTGAAACCAGGATTGCCCCCAGTCGGGAAAGTAGCAGACGAGAAGGTGTTGTTACCAAACACACCGAACAAAGAAAATGGTGTCGAACCTATCGGCATAATATGCGAAGGTGGTCCTTGACTCCCTGCTCCAAATAAACTATGGTGTGCAGGCGGCCCGGTGGAAAGCTGGTGAGTGCCACCGAGCGAAGGGGATGAAGGAGGGATATGACCTCCTCCATAAGGGAAAGCGTTAAAGGGAGTAGAAGTGCCTCCCATGTGGCCTTGCAGAGAAGCATTAGAAATCCTTGCCCCCAGACCTGAAGTATGTGAAGTGGAGTAGGAAAGTACATGACTTGTACTTGAACTAGGCATCTTGTATGAGAACGGAGGGTCTGTCTCACTTGGTTGGAAATGGGTTGTGGTCGTCGCCAGAGACGGGATCGAACCACTGTGCGATGTAGAGGCGGTTGAGACCATGGTGGCTCCGACCGGTGATGGTGGGTTAGGAGGTGGAAACTCTTATGTGGTTACAACCGTAGTGGGAATTGAATAATTCCCAGAAGGAGTAACATAATTTGTTTCCATTGCTGCGTGCGACACTGTCTGGCACTCGTAAGGATGAACTGGTACGATGGTGGGTGCCGAAAGATCAGTGGTGGAGGTTTCAACTAGACCAAAAGATTTATCTCCAAGGTCTAAAACGATCGATTCCTCTGGATGTTGGTCGGGCACAATTTCTTGTGACCCGGTCGCTTCAAAAGACCCTTGTTGGTCAAACTTTTGTTTTAGTGGTGGCGGGGGAGGATCCAATGTAACCAGCGGCATGCCAAGAAGCCTTAGTGACCAGCGGAGCTTGTGATCCTCCACTATGTGAGAAGATCAAAGACACTCTAGGGCGTTCTAGTTGTTCAAAAACAACACACACTAAAAAAAGTCCCTATAAGACAAAACAGACAAACACTAAATTAATTGGAAGAACAGTTACAATAGCCAACACTAGAGTAACTTACTGGTGCAAGTGCAACTCGAACACAGAATCACTCTCTGGGTATACTCTGCAAAGCATGGCCCGATGTCTGTCCTAGGTACCGTGGTATACCCCCGCAGTCACCTGTGTATGTCCCTAAAAAAAGATAGGCAACTAGGATGCCAGCGCGCGAACAGTCACCAGGCGGGTACAGTCGAAATTCGAGTAGACCACAATGAGTAGGGTATCGAGCCCGAAACCTGTAAAGGGTATCGAGAGCAAGTAGTCATGAAGACAACTGAATACCTCGAATGGATTCGAGACCCACGAAGCTTCATAGCAAATGCAATCGACGGAATCCCAAGACAAACCCTCTATATGTGTTCTCCACTACGATTGGTCCAGCTTTGGAGGGGTTATCTCCGCTACTTTTCCTTACGCGACCTCGTGTTTATCCCTTGTATTAGAGGGGGGTCCCGAATAAATTTCACAATACTGGACTTGGACACTCCCTAACTCAGACTCCAATGTTTGATTTTAATGGCCTTGAAGAGTTTCCTCTCCAACCTAATTCAAGGCCCTAATCCTGAATTAATTGGTTGACCCTACAAACATAAAAGTCTAATGAATTTTAGATTTAGCGTTAATTTTATGGCTTGTCTTATGTCAAAGATTATGAAATTGAAACTAGTGATGTTTGAAAGACGAAAGTAAAAAATGAACAGAACGCTGAAAACAAAAACCTTCACTTAACACAAATTTTCAATAACTTTTCAAATTTTAAAAAAAATTCTAAGATCTTTTGAACAACAAACTCAAAGTAGGATTTCACTCGACTATGAGCTACTTACAATCTAAGTAAACTGTCAAGAACTTATGAAAGCAAAGACTTTTCCTTGGTTGCTAATGCAAAACAACACTTTTCAACCAAACAAATAAATGAAATATTTTTTATTTATTTATTTGAATGCTCACAAAGAAAAAAGGAAAAATATCAACAAGTGAAAAAACCAAGAAAAACTTATGGCCTAATCGCAGATCGCAATGAATCACTTCAAGAAATCACACACTAGCAACTTAAAAAACGACTCTCACACTTGTCTAAAAACCCTAAAGAAAATTTTGATGAAAACTTTTAAATGAAAAAAGAAAGCTATGGCTGAGATCAAACCTAAGCTATTGACTGCTAGGACAGAGATTCAAAAAACCTGAAAGGTATAACTCTTGTCAAGGAAAAGGATTACTGCCTCACCCTCAACAAAAATTGTCCTTCATAAGCACACTGCTGACAATTCAACAACAAGCATGTGCACGTGAACTATATAGAGTCAGAGGGTGTGTACACGTGTTCTGGCCTTATACAGGCCGTGTGTATCTCTAAAAATCTGAAATAAATAAAAACAGACAATCCAAACCAAGAAGAGACCACTGATACTGAGAACCGAGATCTCTTGAAGGCTTAGACACCTTCTTTAACAGAAAAAAGAAAACAATATAAGGAAAAATTCGTAGAACAAACCAATTTGAGGTGAACCCTAAGCTATAGACTGCAAACAACAAAGACTAGAAAGAGTTCCAGAAAACCCCTGAGAATGATTGATTATGACAGGGAAGAGGATGACTGCCTCAAAACTTTTCTGGAATCATACACGCTATTGTTACTTCTTCAGCTAGCATTTACACGCGGACTGTAAGAAATTAGGGTGCGGGTACACGTGTGCAGACCTTATGTAGGCCGCGTATACCTCTGTGGGTCTCGAAAAAAAATACAATCAAGGAAAGAAATAGAGATCGATGGTATGGAAGACCAGAATCTTTGTTAGCTCAGACTTTGCAAAATCTTCAAAAACAGGAAATAAAACCAGTGTTTTAAAAATACCCAAAAATATTCCTAGGAACCCTAGAGACATTCCCAGTATGGTCGCCAATTCTGTTGTGGTGGGAAATCCCCCTACGGACTAGCATTTAGGGTTATATTATGCATGCAGATAAGGCCGAAATAATCCTACTTTCTACCATCGTCCTAGACCTAATTCCCATTTCTTTTAAGCAAATATATGGTTAAAGGAACATACCTTGTTCCAGACGTTCGATGTTGATCCTTCTTCACACTTGATTGCTTGTTGGCAGCTCTCCTCCCAAGGCTGACCTGCATACAAAACAAGCAACAAACTATACATGCATTTTACCTACAGATTAATGGTTTAGAGATTCAAACATATATTCAATAAACTATGAAGAACTCATATAGTGGGACGGGAAAAACATTTTTTTATTAATTTTAATGAATCAACTTACAATGTCGAGACTGGCCACTGCTCTACGAACCTGATCTTGGGCTCCTCTTCAACTGCCCTCCAACTTCTTTGCTCGGTATCTCTTCTTGCACAATGATGGCTAAAGGGTTGGGACAATGGGAATGTGCAATTGGGTAGAGTTTCTCTACTATTATTCTCCTTTCTCAAATGGGACCCCTACCCTTTCTTTTATAGACTAGAAGGAGCTAGGTATTTGGTCGAACCCTCGGCTATGCATGGCTAGGAGTTTCAGTTAACTCACCCAAAGTTGTGTGTTTCGTCGACAACTTTCATTTTTTCATGCTTTTGTAGGTACATGCGGGTTGTTTTAGGTCAGCTAGCGTGTACACGCGTGCAGTAATGGAGTAGGGCACGTGGGCCCTTATAAAAGAGGTTTTTTAAAGAGTTGCTCAGCAGTGTTTTGGCAAAGAAGGAATCTGAGATGGCCTGATGTCAGGTAAGCATGTCTGGGGCAAATTAGGGTTATAACAATCCTTAATCTGATTTTTCAGTGTCGTACATGCTTGAAGATTGTCTTCAACCTTCTGAGCATCATTGAACATCTGTTGTAGGGTCACGTAGCTCCTCTCCATCAAAAGAAAAGACATATATTGATGAAAGGTTGTTGCATAATAGAGCATAGCAACAACTTCAGTGGGTTGAATCCCTTTAGGCATCTTATGATACAAACTATGAAACCTCATGTTAAACATTGACACGGTCTAATTCCCTTGTTTCTTCATGGAATAAAACTCTGAAAGGAGCTAATCCAAGGGTTTTCTCTCACCCCAAAATTTCAGAAAGTGGTATTTCATTTCCTCCCATGAGCTGATGGATCCGGGTTGTAAGTGTCTAAACCATTATTTAGCATTCCCTTGTAGTGACTGAGAAAATGCTTGCATGTACACATCATCATGTTCAATTTCAAAAAGATTTGAAAAATGATCAAAATCTTGGATATGTTTTTCAGCTATGATTTTCTCATATTCCCCATCAAACTTAGAAATGTACTTGTACTGTTTTGTTGGAAAATCATGAAGGATATATGGCAGTTTCAAGGGTTTATATCTCTCTTGGATCTTGGATCATTTTAGATTATGTATAAGAGATATAACAACATCCTTGGTTACATGAGGGTTACAATATTGATCATAAATATCATGTGATTTGGATGTAGGATCTTGGTCAAGGTTATCAATGCAAGAAGCAAAATATACAATTTTCAAAAAAGGAGAATCAAGTACATATTTATGGTCTTCATCAGAATGTAGTAAACAATAGAAAATCATTTTGATATGTTCAGGAAAGGACAATAAATAGTTGGAAAAAACAAATATTATGTTGTGGATAAAACTCAACTTTTGGTACATGGTTTTCCCCATGATGTCCTTTCATATCTCTGTCAATGGATCTCGTCCTCCAGTGGAATCTTTGACTTTGATTATAGCTTGATTGGAGTCATCAAGTGAATGGTACAACCTTCTTTGTGCGTGGCCTCCGTTCACCATCAAAAGTCAAATATGATCTTTGTTGTTCTCTCCTGGAGAAGATGGAACCTTTCGTTCACCGACAACGGCACCAAAATGTTATCACTCCATAATTTTCCTGGTTGTGGGAGGAAAACCACGGATGTAACCTTCAAACCAACTTTAGGCTTGGAATATAGCCTTTCCAAACTAGAGAGGGATCTCTCACTGTAAATTAGGTTCAGTGGCCAGAACTGTAGGTAAATGACAAGGTTTATAGATGTGATGGAAGAGCTAAGAAGGAATCCATTGGGCATGGAGTCAAGGGTTAATTATAAATCAAAGTGAACAATCACTGGTTAATGAGCAATTATGTGACAAGGGCAAGATAGCTAATGATCTCTGGTTTTCAAAACTTGTTGTAGTATGGTGGGAGAAATTAGGAGAATAGTCCATCAAACATAAAGGATCTATCAGGGATGAATTTTATATTTGACTTTAGAGGAAGGTAATGAAATGCTTAATTGTTATAACTCATAGCATATGCATGAATTATGAATTACATAAACTCAATCAAGCATGAAGATTATACACAAAAATGATTAACTGCAGAAAGAAAAACACATTAACAAAGAAAGGAACACATCACCAGAGAACATAAACACATGAATCATTGAGATGAAAAGCTTTGTACTTCTTGTATTGATCACTTGTCTTCAACATAGAAAATACTACAAAGCAGAGAGGTCTTTCTCCTTCTCCCACTCGAACCCATTAGACCTTTTTCTTCATTCAATATATAGAATTACATCATATCTGAGACTAAGGAGGTTTAAATCCTTCCTTATCTAAAGATAGGAAGAGGTTACAATAGGAAAGAAATAATTACAAAATATGTCCATATCCTACTTTCTAGGATTTGGTTTTTGACCCACTAAAAATATGTTAAAATATGATTTGATTGCATGATATGATGAAAAAAATCTTATAATCAACCTACAAATTAGATTTGGAGCTAATCTGGTCGATTGGACAACTATCCCCACGAATTTCCAAAAATTCTAGAACTTTGTCCACTTTCTCAACGAACTTTTGCTGCGAAACTTCCTTAAAAATTCTGCAACTGATATTTTTTCTTGTTTCTCCCAAATGACGAACTGGGTTGGTCTGATTTTTTTCCAACAAGTTAATATGATTATGATTCATTTCCAAAAACAATTTGAGCAAAACCCAGTTCACGGATTTCGAGAAAATCCAAAAATGGTTGTAGGTGGCAGTGGCTCATTTCTCGAAAATCGTGAAGTATTTTTACATTAAATTAAGTGAGTTTATTCATCTTATTCTGATGCATCTTCTGTTAAAATTTCATGGCCAACGAGCACATGGTTTAAAAGTTATGAATAAAATATACTTTCGCAACGTGCAGGATAGTTTTGCAGCGAACAAAGCAGTTTTGCAACGTGCAAGACAGTTTCGCAGCAAACAAAGAAGTTTCACATCAAACAAAGAAGTTTTGTAGCGTGCAGGACAATTTCGCAGCGTGCAAGATAGTTTTGCAGTGAGCATAGCAGTTTCGCAGTGTGCAGGACAATTTCACAATGTGCAGTTCTTCATAGCTTTCTGATGGTAGGAATTCTTTCGAATGAAGGAAGTTATTTTATAAGCTAGGGATGCATACTTATCCCTTCACACCCAAAAATTCGATCCAAATCTCATGATTGCATGGTAAAATCAACAAAATCATGACAACTTTTCGTTGCGAAAGTTCCTAGCACTAGAGGAGAATGATTTGTCCATATGGCTGAGCAATACAAAAGCACACTTCAACTTGACAAGACTCAAGGGCATACCATAACACACCTTTACATTCTCATGATGACCATTTGACATGACTTTGATCTTTGGAATGATGAAAGACAACTTTGAAAGACTTGTGACCAATGACTCACGAATGACTAAGCACACATGACCAATCACTCTTATTGACGTGATACGCTCCAAACCTTCTAAACATAAAGTGTGATTTTGGACTTATTTGGCCCAAAGAACCACAGAATTACACAAGTACTAGACTGACCACGTAAAAATATATACATGCACACTTAAATGAGTTATGTTTTGGTCTTCACAAGACCAAGTCATGACTCTAAAAATTCAATATACATATTTGCCCCAACTCTGAGCTCATTTAAATTAGTGAACACTAACATTATGGATTCCAAAATTTTATAATTATGAGTTAAATAAAAACATTATTGATACTTGATAAATCAAATTAGTTTGTTT